>WEIU01011674.1:103963-134424 GCA_013389925.1 Aegithalos caudatus | reverse complement strand
AGAGGCCACGCCTCCAGGGCCGGGGTCCCGGCGCCCGCGGCTCCCCCGGGCCCGTCCCGCTCCCGCTCCCGCTCCCCCCTGGAGCGTCCCCGAGGGTCCCGGTTTGGGGCACCAGTGTGATGAAGTGCCGGGCTCAGCTCCCCATCCCTCCTGCCTGCCCAGCCCGGGGCAGACCTAATTCCCGGCCATCGCCATCCTCATCCTCTGAAGATTTCCCGGGGCGGGGGGCGAGCTTCTCTCCCCGCCAGGGCGGCGGGTTGCACATGCAGGGAACACGAGTGCGCTGCTGCCAGGCGGAGCAGGATGAGGTGTTTGCTCTGGGGAAAGTTGGGAGCACGCATGCGAGAGTGTGAGTGTTTGTGTGTGTGTGTGTGTGTGTGTGTGTGTGTGTGTGTGTGTGTGTGCTTGTCTCAGGTCGCCGGGATTGTTAGGGATGATGAGTCAGGTTTTCTAGGCTCCATGCTAATGCACGGAGATGGAGTGTATAATTAGGACAGAGGCAAATCTATTATCTGCAGCCTCGGAGAGCTGGGGTATGAGGCTTTTTTTTTTTTTTTTTTTTTTTTTTTTTTTTTCATCACGGCATCTCTGTATTTTCCCTTGCCTGTGTGCTCTCTAACTTTTAAGTGCACACAGAGGAGCTTCAGCATAAGTAGTTCCAAGTAGTTCCACCAACGTCAATAAAAATTCATTAAATGTCGAGTGTTATATAACTCCTATTTGAAAGATTATGGTATAGAAGGAATTAATTTTTTATTTTTTAATGGAAACGGAACACTATTACTCTACAAAATTTCTAAGCAGATTTGGGATGTTGCATTGTTTTCGAGGTTTATCTCAGAGAAAGAATTTTAAATCAGCTGCTTGAGAAATGTGATTTGCTTTGCCTGGGAATACTTTCTATTTTTGCAAAATGAAGTGTTGTATAATTTAGTCAACTGGCTGACTAAAAAGGGCACAATGCAATTAGTAATTTACATATCTTAAAGGAGACTGATTAAACCTAGATCCGTCTTTGAGAACTACTGGAAAGTTTCTCAGATCAGACTTTGCCACCATAAGTAAAACCACATCCACAGAAACATTCTCCTCCATCCTTTTCCTTTTATCCGTTTGAAAAGGGATCTTTTCCTCAGGCAGAGCAGCCTTCAACAGATGGACACTCTCTGGACTCCACTGTTGGGAATGCATCCAAATGTTACAGTCACAGGCAGCCGTACAAAATGCTTGGAGAGGAACACGTGCAAGGGGGTTGGTTTTTCTGTTTTGCTGTTTTGGAGGTTTTTTCCCCAAAACAGTGTACTAGAATGGCATCCCAACATGAGCAAACTGCCTGAGTGCAGGTACTTGCTGTGCCGTGTCTGAATCCCACACACTGCAGCATGGTGCTGTTAAACCAGGGGGAAAGGGTAGCCAAACAGGTTAGTTTTCATCATGTCATCTGAATGTAATGCTAAAATTTAAGTAAACTATGTGAATGATGTAAACAGTCTTCTATTTCTTGCTGAACTCCATGATAATATTATCTAAAATAGGAATTTTTAAAAGGAGCAGTAGAGGATCAGTGTTATTAAGCCACAAGCAAAGGGGAGTTTACTCTTCAGCTCAAGTGAGATCACTGAGTAATTTGCTGTTGAAGTGGCTGGTTCAAAACTCAAACCCATTGGCAAGGATGGTAGCAGATAAGCTTGAAAAAACAGGTAAGAGAAAGATTTTTGCTGAGTTACTCCTAATATTTAAGATCAGAACATTTGCAAATACTCAGATTTCAGTAATAGCATCCATTAATTTATTTTACATCCACAGTGGCAAGTACACATGACTAAAAATTCTTATAAACCTGGTTGGGTCCCATTCCCCTGCTGAAGTGATTTCTGTCTTGAGTGTCAACTTCAGATCTTCAGCATAGTCCATTAAACCCAGGAAAAAAATTCCATTAGCCAGGTGTGACAGTTAGGCTGACTTGTCAGGCAGTTTAAAATTCAAGAAATTTGGTATCTAGTCTCTGTTCTGCTGCAAATGTCTTGTGAAAGAAAGCAGGACATGCATGCCTAGATGCTTAACTATTTGGTTGACTAACCCTTAATTAAACAAGAAGCACTTAAGTACCTTTGTGGCTCCCACTCTTGCCTTTCAGTACTTTGGTATCTGAGAAATGTCAAGAGAAACATAAACTTTAAAAGTGTTTCATTGTTTTTGGAAACAATACAGCAAGTAGAAGTTGCCTAAAACCCTTTTTTGCTCTCAACAAAAATTCCATTGGATATATTTTCTGGAGTTCATTTTTCCCCTCTCTAATATTTTTTAATAAAGAGCTTTAGTGCTAATAGAGATCAGACATGTACTTAACAGGGCCAGTGCCCAATATCAGTCTTAGTAAATTAGTGTAAAGACTATAGACAATATGACAATTTTCAAAGCACCTGAACTCTTTCTAGATGTCGTATTTGGAAATGAACTGCTGGGCTTTGTGTGACAATGATCCTGTAAAATGCTGCTTTTGTGCTCTGTTTACAGCATCTGCAGAATCCTGCTGTCTGCAAAGGCTTCTGCATGTGGGCCTGGTTTTGAGCTCTGGGATTATTCCATTTTGAGTTAAATGTATGCATAAATTCTCCAGAATAAAAGCCTGTCTCTGTACAAGCTGGTTTCTTTGTGAACATATCTACATTCTTGAAAGTTCTCCTTGTAAGATTATTGCTCAAACAAAGTATGAAAAAATATCCAGTGGTCCCTTCACAATTGTCTGGTCGTTTTTATGATTCAACTGTACCCCGCTTGTCATCCACTGCTGTGGATTTCCTTCATTTTTTGCCCAGCTACTGAGTCACAAAGGAAAGCAGAATGCTGAAATTAAGAGGCACTTGAGTTACAAGTAGCAGGGCATCTTGACCTGCCTGGAAACTTTACAAAGATTGTCAGTTCTGTTAACCCAATCAGTTGTCTCTGCCCAGGTCCCCTAGACAGGCTGTGAACTATTGCTGAGTAAGAGTAAGGTGGAGATTATTTTTTTAATCTTGATTATATGGAGCACACTGGCTTGAGACCATCACGTCCTTTCACAGAGATTACTGACTTGCTGGGATAGATTTGTACAAGTGGTTACTGGTTTAAACAGATTTTTATCATCAATGACCATAACTTTTGCAAAGTTTAAAAAACAAACACTGTGATGAAACAAGGCAGGAACAAACTTCCAAAGGAAGTAACTATTACTGTGCCTCCTGAAATCATCAGATGCATTTTTGGCAGACACATTGCAGCCAGGCATGGACTGCTGCCCTTGCCGTAGGACTGGCTGAGATGTGATGGCCTTTGCTAGAAGGTCAAATTTCTCCTAATGCCTTATGCAGCCTTCAAGTTAACATTGTTCAAACAGATTGGCTGAGAGACACAGATGCATCCAAACGCTGAGCTGCCTTCATCCCCAAGAGCATATACTCATGCTGTGTTTTAGCAATGTGATACCAGCTTTGAGCCCCTGATGAAGCTGCTGTATTTCCACCTGGAGTTTGGACAAAATGCATCTCTACTCTCTTCCAGAGAGTACCACACCCAACAACCATGTGCTGCACAACCATTCTGTAAGGTAGCACAGTGCAATAACTTTTTTCAAGAGCAATAAAATGATCTGCAGATTGACTGCACTGTTCATATTGTGTGTCCCAGAACAGTCAGCCTGGTGGCAATGTGCTGTGCAGGTGCTATGGGATGCTCACAAAATCTACAGGATCTTTCCCTAAATTATGCACCTACTCTACAAGTGTGCAGTGCTTTTGTTGTTCATACATTATTGAACAGCTTGATGCTTCCTGAAAAGGCTAGATTGACAAGATCGAGTGCTGTAAAATTGAACTCGTTATGCAGTGGAAACGTTTGTTATTCATAGACATCCAGCAGCTTGGAGAGAGGACAGGAGGGGGCAGCTGCCATGCAATAGCTCTGACTGGAAACTAGAAATCCCATATGAATTTAAAAGATCCTCAAGTTTTGCCCAGAAGCAGGAAGAGAGAGCATACCTGAGTACCCAGCTCTGGACTGCCTCAGTAAAGTGCTATGATTAAATGAGTTGATTGACACATGTCACATGCCTTACATTTCATGACTCCATGAGTCATTCAGTAAAGCCATACTGAACATGTATACACAGGCAAATAGATGTGGCCTCTTCAGGCCAAAAATCCAGCCCACTGACATTATGTCAAATGAGTGACAGTTGTGCCTTCATTATCATAATTTTTGTTGCACTATTCTAATGCCATTTGCACAGCATGTATATAATGTTGTCGGAGGAAGGAGGAGCAACAGATAAAGTTTGTGCCCTGAGTGATGTTACACACACGCTGACATTATAAAATTACTTCTCATCCTTACTATTACACATCCTAATCTGCCAAATGGGTGTTCAGATAATTATGTGAGACAGGGAGATGTGATAATTTGTGGAATTCTTCCTTGAGGGTGGGGGTACACACCTTTTCATTTGCAGGGTTTAGACCCTAACTAGATAAAGCACTTGAAATTATGTTTATCATAAGAAACAATTATGGCATGCCCCAGGAAAGCTGAGCTCAGTGACCTAATACGCCTTTTTAATATCTGATTTCTTTGACAGAAAACACTAAATCACTACGCAACCAAGAAACATCTTCTCTCTCTCTTCATGTTCTTCTGTGGTTTGCATGATAATTCACTAAATATATTTCAACATGTTGTTTACTGCAATTCAGCCTTCTGAGACCACACTGGCCAGTGCTGCAAGCCCATAAATAGGGATCATCTGGAAAAAAAATACTTTAAGCTTCAAGTTAAAGTTGGAAATGTTTCAACCTGTACAATTTTTTGGGAATGGTACAGAGGGGAAATGTATTAAATGAAAAAAAGAAAGTATCTGGAAATCAGGACAAAGGCAGCCCGGTCCAACTCCCTGCAAAAGGAGAATTGCAGGTAATCTCTTGTAAGGCGTTCCTATTAATATTGACGGTAGAGCTACAAAACAGATTTATTGACAGCAGCAGGACTACCTGTGGGGACAGAAAACTCCCCTCTCCAGGACTGGAGGTGGAGTTCATGGGGCAGACAGGGGTGCTTGGGGTCGTACATGCAGAGCAGGGACAAGTTCGGGTCTCAGCATTGGCTGCAAGGAAAGGCATCAGTTCCAGCCCTGGTAAGGATGTGCCTAGGTCCCTCTCCTAAATGTGTTTAGGAGCATCAAAGCTGCTGCAGCATCTAAGCTGCAGTTGTGACATTTCTGTGAGATGTAAGTGTCCTCTAGCACTGTGGACCACTGGCGAGATTTCCTCCAGAAGACAGAAATGCTGCTGGCCTTTGGGTGAAAAGTGGGAGTTCCTGCCTTGGCTTCCAGCTACAATGCATATCACTGAAGAGCAAAGCCTAACCACGACTATGTAGGTCAGGCTGGGTAAAACACCTTGAGCTTCCCTTTTGCAGCCAGGATACCATGAGGCCAAGAGTTCAAATGCCAAGGAACCAGAAGAGGGCAAGCAGGAGGCAGCTGGGTGGGGAAGAGAACTGGAACCTGGGGGTTTGCTGCCTGTTTCCTCCCACAGCTTTGGCTCAGTTTTGTGCCTGGCTGATGCAAAGCAGACAAATGTCTTTGTCTGACTGAAAAAATGGCAACGTTCCCCAAGCAGCAAAACTTGTCTGTTTGTATTTTGCAAATGAAATGCTTGGTACAGCAAGATGGTACCATTGAGGATGGACCTGATAAGTGAAATTAGCTTCCTGTATTCACTGGCAAAGTTATGGCTTTCATTATTTTCAAATAGAAAATACAAACACAAAAAAGCAAATACAGAACTTAGCAGCTTTTGGGATATGGCACATAATTAAGCTCCATTTCTCATTGAAACGCACGAGATGTGAACCTATTTATGTTGGAAGATCAGGCTAAATTATGGCAGTTTTATTCCTTGTTTTTAGACAAAGAGGAGCTGAAGTGCTGAAAGATATGCGTCTGTTATGGACTTAGCTTATTTTTATTTTAAAATATTTACCCTATTTCATTATTTTTCCAATGGTTACACCCTGAAAAACCAGAGTGTCAGCACAAGTGGGATTTTCTCAGAAGGTACCACACTTAGAAGGAATTAGGCGTGTGAGTGGAGGCAGTTAGCACATGAGATCTTCCCAGGAAAAATCAGCTAAGTGGTGAAGTCTTGTTTGCACCGTGTGTTTTCTTCTTTCATTCATCTCTGTCCGGATGCTGGGGATGTTCTTGGACAGGAGAAGTGTTGAGATTCAGCTCTAAAGAAAGACCCCTGCAGGGGAGTTGGCTGACTGAATCAGCATCACAATTTGCCTGTGCAGAGCCTCACAACCTGCTAACCTTGGCACTTCTGCCTCACTCCCTCCTGCACAGCTAGGCAGTGCCTGCTGTGATACACCAAAATGCAGCAAGCAGGATGGGACTGGCCATCTGGCACTGCAGAGCAAGAGAAAAGGAGCAGCAGCTTCCCTGGACCAACATCAGCCAACTCCTTTCTCCTTCTGCCTCCTCTAGCCTGCTGATTGTCTGTCACTGGAGGGAAATTCATGACTCCTGCATGTAGATATTTCTTTGTAGACTCCCCGATGTATTCCAGCACAGTATTGCAGTAGACATGAGCTCTGTTTTTACTGTCAAGAGAGGGGAAAGGGAGGATCTATCTGGAAGGAAAAAAAGGGGTAATCAATGCACTTTGCTCTGCTGGTGAAACCCTGGCAGTCACTGCTTCAGTGCTGGGTCTCCTGAGCTGGAATTGGCAGAACCCAACTCCTGTTTGGGCAAATAAAAGAATGATAACATGGGTCATTGCATCTTGCTCTGCTGACTTCCAGATCTGTCTGGGATAACTGGACCTCAGGATTATTTGCTATGGCCACTGAAGCATTTATATTGATGAAGATTCGTGAGAATACTGGAAAGTAGAAGCAGAGACTGCTTTATAGGTGAGGTGATGTCTTTGTATAGCACAGGGTCTGAGGTGGAAAACATAAAAGGATTATATTTCCACAGCAAGGTCATGTCTTAAGAATTTTATTTGTCCTTATTTCTATTAAAAAGGTCATTTTACAGGGAGAAATAACTTATTTTAGTCAGGTTGTATTGCTCTTGAACTTAACCTTCCTCTAGCTGGACTCTAAATCACTAGAGATTATGGATTTTCTTGTAAACAGGCTTCAGAGCAGCTTCCTTTTCTGCATTATTTGGCTTCCTTGTTTCAGAAAGAGTATGGACCAAATTCTTCCCGGGCATAACTCCAGTCCTAGTACTCCTATTCTGGGAATGTTGGGCCAAATTCCCTCTCCCTGTTTTGTCAATGTACTCTGCTATAACCGCTAGAGTCATATATCATTAACATTAATCTACTGCTGAGCAAAATGCAGCCCTCTCTATAAATATCACTTTGGTGAAGGGAAGTAAGGAAAATAATGCCAAATGTGGCCTTAAATATATTACTTACATTGTTGAAAGATCATTCACTCTTGGCTTAACTTATTTCAAGTATGACAGTCCAAGAAAAATGTATATCTGTGAGTGGCATTAGACTCAATAAGAGTCAATAAGGCCCAGTGTTATGTGGTATTAATAAATGTATATTTGTGCTGAAGCATGCTAAACCTCAAAGGCTGGGTATAAATATCAATGTCTATTGAATTTCAGGAAGAGATGGCTGGCGGTAACTATGCTCGATGTCATTCTGCAATATGCAATCTGTGTTTACACAGAGGCTATTCATTGCCACCTTCCTGCTGGGAGGCAGAGAATTTGCCTCTTTCTACTTAGTTTATGAGAAGTGAATTTCTTCCCTTGCATGGCTGGCAGGATTGTTAGGAATCCTTCGAGTAAAGTAGCAGTGATGTGCTATCGAGCAAGTAATGTGTGAGCCAAAAGTGCTGGAGAAAGAGTGCCAAGCAGTCCACTATTGGATAAGGATGGCACTTGGCTAAAGGCAAAGGGGGTCCTGGTGCCTGAAGCGAGTTGCTGCAGCTGGTGGGCAAAGCATCTCTGTGCAGCCTGGGGATCCTCTCAACATCCACAGCGACTTCTCTCTGCGATAAAACCTTGCATTCATTCATTTAATCAGAAAGTGTGTCGTAAGCGGTGGCGACGAGTCATACTGCAACAGAAGGATGTGGTTTCCAAGCGGTGTCTGTAACATGATTAAGCTTGTAGAGCAGAAGAAAGTGGTTGGTAACTGTTTGTCAGTGCGGTGTACAACTTGCAACTGTGCCAGGCAATTTTTTTTGTTGTGTTCTGAGCTGCCACGTGCAGCTGTTGTTAAAGCATCACCAATTTGTTTGGCTGTGGGTGGGAGAAAGGGTCGCAAGTGAATAAATCACATCTAGCTAGCTGTCCCAAAGCACAGAAACTGGCATTTAATATGAAAAAGTCTGGAAAAATTATTGTCTGTTAAAAAAAAATTGAGGCATATCCCGTCTGTAGCATGTTTTCCTTTTACCCACTGGGATGATGGACATGAGAGATTATTCAGAAACAAGAAGGGATGCTGCTCAGCTGCTTTGGAGGCACCTGTCTGGGGTGGGCACTTGAGCACCATGGAAGCAGTGAAAATCCTAAGTTCTAAAAACACTGTCATCTTTCCAAGCCACCTGGTGCCTGAGACCAAGTCTCCACTGCCTTTGTGCATAAGGCTCACTGTTAAAAAATGGTACAGGGGTCTGGGACAGCTGACTTTTGCGTTCTGGGACTATTACAGATGTCTTGTGTCTTCTGTGTGAGAATTATTTTCTAGAGACACAATGCCCACCAGCATGCAACTTCATCACAAAAAGCAGACAGAATTTGTAATTCTGTGAAACTGGATTCTCCTTTCCCATACCTCGAATTGCTTTGCAAGTCTTTAAGCTTTATGTTATTATGAAGAGCAGCATGAGGTACTGGTGGATCAGATCCCATTTGCCTTCAGATATTCCCTTCCAGCTCTTCCTGAAGTATATGGAGATCCACTCATGTAAGATGCTTCATGAATGGTGAAAATAAAAGTCCAGAAAGAGCAGTTATCTGTGGAGTTATCAAAAAACAGTGTCTGTACTCGATAAGATGCAGAGAAAGTAAAACAGGAAAATACTCAAACTGAAGACAAAGCTGATGTGGCTGCTGAACTCTTGATAATAGCACTAAGGGGAAGAACCCAACATGTGCCTGAAGTTATCTGAGCTTGCCAATTTCCCACACAATCTGTTGTATTACCAAGCCTTGCTCTCCATCTTCTAAGCAGAGGTGCATGCTGCGGACTCCTCACACCACTGAAGGTATTGGGAAATGTTTGGGGTTTGCTGAAGAGCTGCTAAAAACTGCTGGCTGAAGTCAGATGTATGCTCATGGCAAAATGAAAACCAAAGGTAGTGTCCACCTAGGAGAATATCCCGAGCAGCACCAGGAGATTTGCATAAAAGTCTTGCACAAATATGCATTGGAAGGAAGAAATCCTCAAAGACTTGTGTTTAATGCTCTCTTTTGCACTTCCATACATGAAGACCCATGGCGGACTTGCAGCCTGGGGTAGCTAGCAACTTTCCTCTTTGATTAAGAAGCAAAAAAGTAGAAAACAGGAAGGCCCTCCAGAGGTCAGGACAGGCACTCTGCCATCACAGGCAGCATTCAAATGGCACTGTAATCAAAACTGTACTTCACAGCAAGTGAGGTCACAGCAGTGAATTTGAAAGAAACTGCAGGAAGAACTGGACATTTTAGGCAAACTTTGCTGTTTCTAGGTCTCCTGTGGCTTATCCAAATGGCTCCTGCTCCAAAGGTTCCCCATGGCCAGAGGCTGCAGCGCTATGAAGCAAGAGTCCTGCTGGTAATTGCAGAGGTCAGGCAAGTGCAAGGCTTTTGGCTTTTGGCTGGTGAAAATGGGACTCTCAAGCCGCAGATGAGAAACAGTGATACTGAAACTCCATCTGAGACAATCGCTACCAGGAAGATGAAACCAGCAGTTAAGGGTGTCGGTGTGAAATGAGGCAGCCAGTCAAAGAGGCGCGTTGGCTTCAGGCACCTATAAACAAAGAGCTGTTTCATGAAGACGATGCCCTGGGAACAGTGCTGGTGGGGGGAGGAGGGCAGAAATCAAAGAGTGGGCAAAAAATAAGGTGACTGGATATCAGTGGACAGGGTGACTCCAAAGACTGCCAGTCCTCCCATCTGAGATGAATGGTTTCTTTCTATTTACGTAGATCTGTATGCAGAAAAACATTATAACTATGATCTAAGCAGAGTCACAGACATTTTGGCGCCTGGGCTGGTTCCCTCCTCCCACTCCAACAAGCAGGGCTTGACCCGAGTGGTGAAACGCATCCCGCCAGCCCTGTGCGTGTCACCCCGCGCCATGCCGGGCCCTGGGAGCAGCGCAGGCTGCCCTTTGCCAGCCGCTTCGCACTCGGCCTCCTCTGGAGGGGCTGCCTGTGTTGGGGTGAGCACTTGGCTTGGGGGAGGATTTGTGGGCAACACATCCCCCTGCCCTGCCAGTGCTGCAGGCCTCTCCCATGTCCCACACCTTTACAACGCATCTCTGCCTGCATTTCACTTCAAATCCAACAAAGCCAGCAGAGCCTCAGTTGCCATCCCAAGCTGAGCATGTGCTGAAGTGCTCTGGGAGCAGCCAGCTGAATCATAAGCCGATCCAGCAATTCCTATTCAAAGGCTGCTGCCTCTGCCCTTGTGGAAAATGCTTTTATTGTTTTGGTTTTCTGCTTCTTTGTGCTAAGGTTCAAGCAGTGCTTTACTTGTTATTGCACGTAATGGTTTGTACGCAGCACACCAGCCCAGCGAGGGCTGATGCCAGGCTGCAGCAGTGCTGGGATTGAGCAGGTGCCCTCTGTGGAGCACAGCACAGCTGTGGCTGGCACTGTGGAGCTGCACTGGGCACCCTCTCAGCATCAGATAAAATGGGAAACTCAGGAACTACCGAGCTAGGATGGATCTGAGCACAAAGCTACCAAAACCAGACATTTGACTTGCTTGCCTCAAGATTGAATATATTGAATTGTTTACTTCCAAATTAAATTTATCAAATTATTTGTCAGTTAATTTTTTTTCCCCTCTGCAGTCTCAAGGTGTGATATGCAGGTGGATAAGATCTAAGGAAGGTCTCTCTCTCTCCCTTCACAAATCTGCCTGCAGGGTGGACTTTGCCACAGGTTCCAGGAGTGACCCTAGGGCAAGTAATTTCACCTCTCACCTTGGGAGGGGCAATTCCAATTCTGTGTTTTATTCATGCAAGTGAAAAGAATGGGAGGCATCTGGCTGTGGAGTGGACCCCTGCCCCTGGGCTCCTCACCTTTCCCCAGCCCTCAGGGGTGGTAATTCCCTCTCCAGAACCTCTCCAAAAGGTCCATGCACGAGGTGGCTTTTGGGTGCTGTCACCTTGCTGGCGTGGTGTACGTACACCCTCCAAGGGCCCCCAGCACTGACCCTAGCTGCTTGGAGGTCCCTCCTTGTCACCCACCCTGGGCAATCTGCATCACCTGCTGGCAACCAGGGCTCTAGGAGAATTAAATAAAGATGCACATTGTTGGCAGAATGATGACTTGTTATCCCCATTTTAGCGGCAAGCTAGCAGGCCACTGCACTCCATAAGAAGCTAGCCATGGAATCGACAACAATAAAATAAAAAGTCTATGTTTCCTCCTTGCCAGCCCCTTTTCTTACTCCCTGGAGGGCTGCCCTGTGCAGCACATAGGGAGCAGGCAGATTTTGGCTCAGCAGTGCTGTTTGGAGGAGGGGAGGAGTGCTGGGCCGCCAGCATCATGTGCGGCAGAGTGCGGAGAAGCGTGGGGCTGGCCTGATAAAAAGAGTAAAAAAAACCCCACTGACAACCCCACAGCCTTTGAATGGCAGCATCCTCCTTTGTAAGCAGAATATGCAGATATATTATGTAACTCCTGGTAAATTAACTGTTTTTCCATACTGTTAAAACATGGTAATTAGATTTTTGCTTGTCTAGTGTCTTTGCAACAGAACATTTTGACTCTACTGCTTTTATTGTTGTGGCTATGTCATTTGTGCCCTTTCTGTGATACTGCCATTCTGCTAACACCAAATGTTAAAAATATCATCACCTCACCTCTGCATGTATTCTCAAGTATGAATTTCTAGTGCATACATTTTCAAGCTTGCCTGAAAATCTACTTTTCTTTTAAATGAAAAATTAATTCAGAGCAACATCCCAAGAAAGGAGATTTCATGACAGCCTCCAAACATGCAGACCTTCAGTAAATCCCCAAGAACTGGTAACATTGGCAGTGCCAAGAGGCACAAATCAGACTGACAGCTCTGGTTTAGTATGCATTGTACAAACACAATGAAACTCATCTGCCCAGCTCACAAGCTGTAGAGATAAATGCAAAAAGGTTGGAACGGAAAAGGAAGCATGAGAAGATGAAGTGACTTGGCACAGGTCACAGCACAGGTCATGGGCACAGCTGAGAACTGAACTTTTTAATCTGTCTTTCTAAAGTGGTGCACTCTAGAAACTACTTGATTTGACTGTACTCTTACTTAGGTTGTACTGTGAGCTCTCTCCCACCAGCAGAAAAATCAATTGCCAGCAGAAATGCTTTTTAGTTAAGGGTATCACAAGGGATATATCAATGATACTGCAAAATCATCATCTAAAGGGATGGTATCCAACAAGTGAACAACAGTACTTTTATAACAACCACTGTTATGAGAAGCCCTTCTTGTTCATGTTTCTGCTGAGTTGTTGCAAATAAAGCAGATCCTTGGATGTAAACCTTATTGAAAAATGCACAATGGAATAACGTGTTCAAATGGCGGCTTTTACTGAATGCATGCAATAGTAGCTCTCTGCTACCAGCTACTCTGGTTAGCGTCTGGTCACTTCTGTTCTAGCTGTTGATACATAGAGGGTGGTGAGGGACACAAATAACTCACAAAGTATTTAGGGAGTGTTGCAATTCCCCTGCTTACTCTGCATTTGCCCATCACACAAGAATGAGATAGGATGATTAAAAAAAAAAAAAAAAAGCATACTCAACTTCAAAACTGAATTTATATTTACAAAAAAAAAAAAGCCTCAGCCAGTGAATCCCAAACACCACTCTACCCAAAGAAGGTTGAACAGCTGAAATTCTCCATCCATTTAATAAATGGAAGATCTTCAGACAACCTGCTGTACCTGGCCTGAGTACCCCAGCCCTGCAGGGATTGATGAGGATTCCGGGTGCTGCAGAAGCTTAAGGGGTGCCCGACTGCCAACCTGACTACTGTCACAAGTCTGTCCCATTTCCAGCTCTGGGTTCTAGTTCCTATCCTTTCTGAGATCCCAGAACAGCCCTTTGTCAACTGCAGTAGTTATTTATAAAGACAAATGATATTAGGAAAGAGCTTGATATCTTTTAAATTGCATCTGACGCAATCTGCCCACAATGGCCGCATGGGTGAGAGAGTCCCCTTGGCTCCCTTGGAGCCTTTTGGCTCTCAGTGCTGGGCTCATACATCACAGCCACTCCACTTTCCCTAGCTTTGGGCCCTCTTCTTCACGTGGATGTGTCTGTGCCCTCTCAGCATTCATGAACCCTTTCTCTGGTTCGGCCCACATTCACAACAAAGCTGGTGCTTTGGCCACTGCAGCAGGCAGTGACTAACTCATGGGCTGAGACCAAAGCTAGAAGGCTCAGAATTTTGTTTCTTACATGTAAGAAGCATCCAGCATTCTTCTGAAGTCAGTAAGAAACTTTCAGGTAACCTTACCTTGCCTTGGTTCAGACCTCACATTTGAAATAAATTTTTGAGCCAGTCCCATTAGCATCCAATGAAGGAGGTACTTTGTACAAGCTGACCATCCTCACCCCAAACACGTACACAGACCTGGGAGGAGAGAGAGGTAGAAAAAATAATAAAGTGAATGTAACAGAAGTAAATCAATATTAAAAAAAAAGGGTTCCATCTTAATTTCAAACATTATTAGAAATGACATAACGTGAAGAGGTGAAAGTGTTCCCCTTATGGGCAGCCTACAGACAACCCAAAGATGATCATGCTGTTAAAACTGTTCATGTTCTAATAATGCCAAAGAAGCTCCAATGAAAATGAGCCCCATTTTCTTATGTGCTTTCCAAAGCCAAGGTTTTTCTGCACTGCCTCCTTGCACTATGTTTCCGGGGTGGTGAAACTGTAAAATAAGGTGTCTGCATTGTTGGTGGATGTTCCTGTGCTCCCTTGGTGCCAGGATGGGCATGTGGCTGCGCCCACGATGACCTGAGCCAGCAGGAAACAAGTATCTCTGCTAGACTTCTTCACTTCTGCTTCTCAGCTAATTTGAGTGAAATTATCATGTATTATTGCACTTAATCCCCTAGTTGCTCCAACCTGCAAAAATTCCTGTGAAGCTTGAGGCATGGCTGAGACTTAGCTTTCCAAAGTGACAGGTACCAGCAAGTTTCATTGCTGCTTGGTGGATTTGAGAATGCAAGATGATTGGGAAATTATGGGTGCGTATGCTCTGTATAGGTAGAAGATAGGATTCATGGCATCTAATTTTGGTAATCTGTAAACCAAGTGACGTATTTCAGTGGCCCATCTCCTCCAGTCACTTGTAAAAGCAGGAGATGGTTTATCTCTTCTCTTTCAGATGCTCAGGACCATGTGAGTCACCCTTTCTCTCTGTGGATTTGGAGGGCTCATGGCAGGTTACTCGTCCTGCAGCACCATCACTGTCCCCAGTCACAGAGGGACATTAGATGACCCTCAGAACAGCTGCTTAAATTTGGGCCAGACCACACCAGGGGAGAGAGTAATGAAATGGAGCTGTGCTGGCCAGACCTAGGAAGCTGGGCTGGTTTTCTGCTGACGTGAAAACAGAATCTGCTCTATTGTTCCTATCCAGGGCTGTGAGCAAGGGCACACGCTGTGCTCTGCCTTTGCTGAGCAGGTTCAAGGTCTCCATTTTCTGCTCACCTTACAGGAGTTCTAAAGATAAACATCTGCACTTTTCTAGGCTGAGAGTGCTAAAAGCAAATGCCACCCCTGCTCAGCTTTTCAGATGGTTGACAAAGCACTGTAAAGGTCCAAGTTTTATTTGGAAATGAAAATATCTTTGTACCAAAGAGAATATAGCTGGAGCACTGCTGAGACCGACCGTCACTAAAAGCAAGCACATCTGCTGATGCAACCTAATTGCTGTTTTGATTGCCCAGCCATGACGGGGCATAAAAATATTGTCTGTCTACAAAAAAAGAATGAAACCTCACTTGACCGTTTTGTGCCCAAATACCTTGGCACCCAGCCCTGCCGAGCTAGAGTTGGGCAATCTGAATTCAAAAATTCCCCAGTGGAACCAGCTCCTAACAATACAAAGCTGTGCCTGTCTGACTGGATGGGCTATTTTCATGACTGTGAATAAAAATCAAGGCTAGAGCACTGCACGTTTCTGTGGGGGCTGTGCAAGCAGGAGGACACACTGGCCTGTGCCTGGGAGCTTTCCGAGTTAAGTAGATAAGACAACGAGCCACTGTTGGAAGCCAGTCTCTTGAGGATTCTGCTTGCCTGTGGACAAGGATCCTTCCAAAACACCATTAGGAACATTTCTGAAGCAACATGGCGGGGCTGGAGCTAATCTCCAATTTGGAGAGACCACATCTGCTTACTGAAAGTTCTTGACTCTTGTGGGAAACAGGAGAATGGCCTCCTCAAATTCAGGTATAAATCATAAGGATGTCTCACTTTCACTTGATTTTGATGAAAACCAGATGCTGTACCTAACCCTGCTTGTCTAACAGCACAACTTTTGAACAAGTTCCACCAGCATGGCTGACACTAACTTTCCTCCTCCCTGCCCCAAGAAATGTGGACATTGCACAGCCCCAGGCTCTGTGCTGAGGGCTGTAAGTACCAGCTGGCTAGACTGGGATGGAGTGGGAACCCCTGCCACAGCCAGCACAGCCCTGCAGAATACTGCTCCAGTACAGTAAGTTTTCTGGGCCAAATCCAGCCTCCCATTGTCCAGCCCTTCTGGACTTAGCTGGGTCTAGGAAGTAAATAGAAGGGAGCTGGGGTAGGAGCCACAGAATAATAGAAACATAGAATTCTTTGCACTGCCAAGTCCCCTACTACATGACCCCAGTGCGACATCTACACATCATTTAAATACCTCCAGGGGTGGTGAGTCCACCACTTCCCTGGGCAGCCTGACCTGGTGCTTGACAACCTTTTTAGTAAAGAAATTTCTCCTAACATCCAAACTAAACCTCCTCTGGTGCATCTTGAGGTTATTTCTGTGTGTCCTATTGCTTGTTCCTTGAGAAAAGAGACTGACCCCTTCCTCACTACAACCTCCTTTCATTGAGCAATAAGGACTCCCCTCAGCCATGTTTTCTTCAGGTTTAACAATCCCAGTTCCCTCAGCCACTCCTCATCAGAACTGTGTTCTATAAACTTCAGCAGCTTCATTGCTCTTACAGAGATTGATCTTTCCCTCCCACTAAAAGGGGTATTGATTGATCTGCCCATTTAATAGGCTTCACCTGCTAAACTCCAGCTTGCAGCCTGTCTCTCTCCCTTCAGCCAGCTCCTTGTACCACTGCTTTTGTATTTTTATTCCCCCGTGGTGGAGCCTTTCAAGTTTTTCTTTAAAGAGTGAACCGAGTGATTTCTATCAGATGCCAGCTCAGCCCTGTACCAGTGAGGGGCTCTTGGCTGATCCCTGGCTTGGCATTGCATCATATGAAATCCCCAATATCCTCTTCCCTCAATACAAAAATGTCAGACTGGCTTAAGATTTTTTTTAATGTGGGGGATTTTGTTTGTTTATTTTTTATCTTTTTGAGGTGTTTTCTTTTTTTCCCCTCAAGTTCCTCTTGGGAACCAGTGAGTTTCACACACTTGGTTAGAGAGAAGCTGCTGTGCAGCAGTCAAGCTCTTGCAGGGCTCTGACTGCAGCATACATCAAACACTGTGGGGCATGGCAGTCACCTGATCACAGGTAAGAAACAAATGGAAAAGATGGGCTTCCCCTTTTCACAGCCTGCTGGGCAAGCCTTAACTGCAAATCTGGCTGTGTCTCTGCTGTATTCAAACCACCAAGGAAAAATCAGGGAGTCTAAAACCAGTTCTGAATTGCATGATTTCTCTGAATTATGGGAACACGTAATGGAGTAGTCAAAAGAGCTGGCATGGCTTTCACCACATCTTCACGTGGCCATAATCTCCCTCACTTGCCTCCACTGGGTTCCCTTTGGGTTATCCTTGGCAGTGCACCAGTGGGTCCCATGTAGAAGCTGAGTTGTGTTCTCCAGACCAGAGGATACAGCACCTTGACTTTGGCCACTGTAGACCTGATAAAAAGAAAAGAATGTTTCATCTTGCTGAACAGCCTTTCCTTTTGGTCACAGGGAACAAGGGAGATTGTCAGGATTAACATCTTAGTATGTCCCCCAGTCAGGAGCCCTTTGGGAGGATGTATGGGGAGTGGGACCATTTGTGGAGATCTCCCAGGGAGAAAGAATGAAACTACTGAGAAGAGGTTCTTTCTACTCCCAGCAGCATTTGCAGGGAGTACAGTAACACCTTGCTGTTGAGAGAGTCAGAGGTAACCAGTAATTTGAACAGATGGATCTACATTTTATTCCATGTTAGGCTCCACAGATGAGACCAAAATGAAAGTTTACTCCAAAATAAATAAACATTTGCAATGGTGAAAGTCCAAAAGTCATTTGAGAAAACTTTTAGACAATATTTTGTGTGTCAACCATTTACAAGTATTCCCAAGACTCTCAGAGAGAAGGCTCAGGGAGGATGGCTTTCTTAACATGGCGGCCCTGAGATCAATCACCTTTGCCAGGGTCTTTCTATGCAGCAGAGGGAAGCTCCAGGAACTTGGTGTACCCATGATCCTTGTGCCTGGGATTCAGCAGGGCAGCCTGCCAGGGGTGCTGTGCGTGAGCTGACGAGAAACAGGGAGGGTTTGGAAACCCACCTGGCAAGTGATATTGTATTGGAAAATTGCCTGGTTTCTGTCAAAGTATTGTCAAAATCATCCCATTCTCAAAGTATGTTTTCTTTGTGTCAGGTCAGCATTTTCAGGGTAAAAAACCCAATCCAACCCCCTCCCCCCCAGGAAAACAACAAAAAAAGTTGGAAAGTTTTCAAGCAGCAATCAGCCCAGTGGCTGTATGTTGTTAGTGTTCACAAGTCTCCAAAAGGAGGTTTCTAAGCCAGCTCTTCATTTTCCACAGGACCAGAGTGAGACTGAGGAGGGTGAAGGAGAGCAAAGGCACTTGGCTCCTCTGAGACCTGCTTCTCCACAATCTGATCCCAGAAAGAAAGTGCTCTAGCTGAGTATGACCAGGATTACAAACACTCAGCAATGACTTCTTGAGCAAAAACTGCTTTATTGACTCCTTCAAAGCAAAATCAGCCTGTCTTGCTCAAAAGCAATGCTGACTATTTCTAAGTCAAGGACCTGATGTTCTTCACCAGCTTTCATCTACCACAGATGATACAGATCAAGATATTTTCTTTTTTTCCCCCAACATCTACACTACCTAAGGAGTACCTGTTGTCCACACTTTACAGGAGAAGATGAGTACTGTGTTACCTTGTGAGTTTATTGCACCACCAAATCAGTCCTATCCACTAAAAAAGCAATTCCCTTCCTCATTGTAAGAACTTGGCTTTGCTGTGAGAACAAACCCATCCAGACTTACCGGTCTATCTAAGACCAGCAGAAACCTCTGTCAGAATTCTGGATATTGAAAAAGACAAAGTCATAGTGTGAATGGAAAATAGGTTGTTTCTGGCAGGGTTGTGCCTCCCCTCTGAAATGCTGAGGTATTGGTTGAAGCACAACGTAAGGTCTAATTTGCTACACTCCAATCCCCTCCTGAAAATGACATCTGAATATTTAGATGCTGGTAATCACTGATGCATAGCTGCCTTGATGAACAGAAAATTCACACTGCCTTTTAAGAAGGGCATACTGCCTTTTGAGAACTGCCTTCCCAGATCTGTCATCTCCAGGCAGGTGGACACTGCCCCAAGTGACCATGTCCAGTGTCACTGCACCAAAGAATTAATTTAAGTTGCAAAGTGACATGAACTAAGCTGATGGTACGCCTGGGGAAACAACAACAAATCCAGTGTCATTTCACGCTGAAGCAGACATTTGCATCTCTGAAGGCAACCTCCCTTCAGTGATCAGTACAGCCTCCTCTTCTTCCTAATGGTCTTAAATCCTGGTCTACTTCTAAATGACAGGCATGTTCAATAACATTCTTGTGCGTAGGTAGCATACTACTTTTATTTTTTGGATTGCAGGTTGCTGATTTTTCCACCAAGAGAACATTTCTCGTAGTTAACGAGGATTTTTGGGTTGCATTTATCTCATTCCATTTAAAAGTCTACAGTAATAGTTTATATCTGAGCTGATTTCTCTGGGAATCTCTTGATGGTTGTTGGAAGAAACAGGCACCTGTTTCTGTTCACCTGAATGCAATGTACCTGTTTTATTTTAAAATTCTTTAGGATTGAAACAGTCCAAAGTGATCTCTAAGTCTCCAGGTGAATTCCAACCTTGTATTGCAAGGATTTAAGATCCTGAGAGGTTGAACTGTAAAGGACCAAAATTAAACTGTTTGTGCAGGATGCATTGTCTCTATGGTTTCCCTTACCTTGTTTCAAGGTGCCACTGGGACTGAGGACACAAGACTCTGTGGCTGATGTTCATCTTGGGTCCCTGCAATTGTACCAGTGACAGCAGCCTCTGATGGGAGACAGCTGATAAACAACGAAGTTGGTAGCAAGAGTGACCTTGTATCACCATAGCAGAAAAGAACTCATATTTTCTGCCCAGCTCCTGCTCCTTGTCTCACACTGAAGGGCTGTCCAGGCATTATACTACTGCCCCTCTTATGCCCTTCTAAAATCCCCCTTTGTCACTGTAGCCAAATAGAGGTAAATGTGAATGCAGCCACTCCTTAGGCTGGTCTCTGGCTAGCCCCTAAATCCTGCTGCCAAGGTGGGGAGGAAGTCATCAAAATTGGTTTGTCTCACACTGCCAGGGGTTTCACCCATTTGCAGTACAAGACCTTCATCTCTCTTCTCCCCATGTTAAGACCATTTCTTTAAAGAGGGGACTCCTTATGCAACTAGAAGGCTCCCTAGAGTATATGAGTACCAGTTGCCCCCATTTCTGATGCTGTTCTTTCTCTCACAGAAGTCAAACCATATGGATTGCATTAGGGATTCAGCACTTAATGAAGTCTTATTCTTTCCTCTTGCTCACACGGCACCATCATACTCCATCCCACACCTGAGTCTCTCAATATAACCAATATGTAATGACTGGAAGAAAGGAAATCTTATAGCCAGGGAGGTATGAAGGTGAGTCCTCATCCTAGATCTGTGTTTCCACTGACTGGGAAACTCCTCTACCCACTAGAGTTGTGGTAGACAGGGAGCAAACAGCAAGACAAGGTTCTGAGCTGTGTGGTACTTCCCCACTGTCTGGGAAGAGACCCTCTTGCAGGCTGTGTCTCTTTACTAGTAATCCTCTCTGTTACCAGCAAGGTGGGTCTGCTGTGTAAGGTGAAATGAATTCAAAAATCCAAACTGGTATTGATGCAAATGAATTTTTTTTTTTTTTAAACAGCTGTCACCTATTTGAATTCTTGCAAAAGTCTTACTCAGTGTCAGAGCTGACTCATTCCTACAGTACATGGCCAACCTAACATCTTGTGGGGATATGTTTGGGGAGGGGAGTGGGAGTAAAGGGGAGGGAGGGGGCTAATCATGCTCATAATTTCTCGTCTTCCAAAATAATCTGTTTTCTAAATGCATTGCTAAATCTTTGTGCTAGCAATCCACCATCTGCTCCTTCTTTCAAAACACCCACTATGTAGTCTGCTGTCTTGTTATACTGCCAAAACTCTATATACTGTGGGTAGAATAGTCTCTGCTTTCAGATGCTTTTCTTGGGTGATAGGGAAAAAAAACTTCAGAATTAGCACCAAATATAAGTTAGTGCATGGCCATGCAGCTTGCTCTTATCCTGCACTCTGTGATGTAATCTCAGCACCAAACATGCAACTAAGTTTTATCCATCTAATTCCAGGCAGGGGCTCTGGTATCACCCTCCAGCATAGACTGGAGCTGGAATGTTTTGGGTAATCTCCGGAATGCCTCAATAGAATTATAAATCCATAAATCAAAGCAGTCATTATGTATTTGAATAATATGCGGATCAAAGTCTCAGATTGAGGGCCCCTTTGTTCCCATGCTCTTTTTATATCTTACTCAGTGAGCATCTATTCAATGAGAAACAATTACAGTGAATTTAGAGCAAAAACATACAGTGCTAATGGAGCTCTGAAGACCTCCTCTGGCAAAGCATTTAAGCATATGCTTAGTTTTAAGCACATGAATGGTAAGGGTGGAATTGCACACAATTTAGTTCAGCAATATGTTGAATTGGTATCTAAATTAAAATTATCAATCTCTTCATATTGAGCCTTTTTAAAAGTACTCCATCTTTACTCTCCCACCCAAACACTTTGCTAGCAGCATTTCATACTACAGGTCTGTGCAAATACTGCATTAAATCCTGCTCATCTAACTCTAAGGGGAGTCTGTCCTCAGTAGGAGCAACTAAAGAAAGAGGAGCAAGACAAGGGCCATGTCTCATTAAACAGTGCAATTATCCTGGGATATATGAATGCTGTTTTTTTGCCAAAGGAAAGCTGAGACAAAGCAACAAAGTGAGTTGTGATGTGTGTCGACTCAGTTCCATGACAGACACGGGACTAGACCATTGTATCACAAAATGCTGCCACCAGAAACATCAGCCAAAAACCTCCTCCCTCCAGCCTGGGATAATCCCAGCCAGTCCAGGACTCCTTTTTCATCTGAAAAGATATTCTTGTGATGAAAGGAAATGCAACACTGTGCTGGTAAGTCTCTGAAAAGCAGTACAAACAAATACAAGTATGACTGAACCTCCAATAAAGGAAAAAGTAGCACTGATGGATCTGGAAGGGTTCTTCACATGGCTGTGCTAATGCTTGCTAGGCAGAAGTGAGGCCAGCAGGACCAGGGCTTTGATGCACTTTGTTTACACACAGGGAAGTAGAAAAAACCCTCTGGCTTTAAACTACCTGTGGAAAACAAAACAAATCTGATGTCTTTGCTCTGCTCTGCTCCAGAGAGGCTCCATTGGATGTACTCTGACATTGAGATGAAGTGAGGCCTTGAGGAGGCTTGCACAAATGTTTGGGAAAGATGCAGATCATCCTCCAGCATAGATCCTGCCCCAGAGCCTGAGCTGTTGCCTGAAGAGACTTCCAGCTGTTCAGGGCCACTTTCCTGCTTCAGCCCAGCTCCTGTGGGTGGTCAGGCTCAGTCCCTTACTAAAAAAGTTCCCCTGCTGTGACCTACCCTGTCACGTTGGCAAAAGTAGGAATTATGAAATACGTCAAGACAATTGGGAGAACAAAGGTGGTCTGCTCACAGGGTGAAAAACAAAACATTATTTTAAAAGATAGATATTGCAAAAGACTTGATAAGATCAGAAGATTGCATGAAGAGCAATGAGAGGAGCTGAAAAAATGAGCCAGATTTTCACCCTACAACCTGCTGTGTGGACTGGGGAGTGCTGTCTGGAGTAGAAACCTTTCCAAAGGGAGTGAAGAGAGAAATAGATAACCTTTTTCTCCAGAGAGCAGGAGAGCAGGAGAGTTTCTCTCTTATTTCAGCACACATCAAATCACCTACCTAACATTAAGCATATTCTTAACCCTTAAGGCCTTTCCAAGTTGCCAAATCCTACATCTTCTTGCTCTATTAAAAAAAAAAAATTGATTATGTATCAGCTATGAAATCTCTTACCCCACTTCTCACAGAGAGACCAGACCAAATATGAGCCTCCAACTGGGCAGCAAAGGTGGAATTCTTTCTAGACTTGTAGTTTATGAACATACTAGAGACTGCCATGTTTTGTCTCCCCGCGGGGATGCTGCTATACAATTTCCCTGGTGGACACGATTAAAATCCGATGAAAATAATGGTAAAGACTTATTCAGGTCAGCTAAGGTAATTTGAGAAAAAGTTGTTTATGTCCAAGCTCTTTTTCCCTTGTATGTATTTCCCCCTCTTTAAATGCTCTTCAGTTTGGCCCCAGCTGAATCACAGATCAAAGCACTTCAGCTTTTGAGACCAAATTGCAATTTATAATGTCTGTGGTCTGAACTAATCTCTCTCTGTGTCATCTCATTTTAAATCAACAGAAAGCAGTACAAAATAACTCATTTTGGTATGCCCTGCAGAATGAGGGATTTTAACTCAAGCATCCTGTTACCAGTTCTCTCCACAGGTATACAGGGTTTTCTGCCTTTATCTGAGGGTGCTTTGTTCCTATTGTAAACATCAATTTTGTAAGCAATTTGTGTTCCACTGAGGTGAAAAAACTGCATCTCCAAACTTAATCTCAGGTTCTGGTTTGTCTCCCTTCTTATAACTTTTAACTGTATCAAAGGGTAGCTTAATACTGTAAATAGCCTTTCATTTTTAATTAAGACAGCCCTAATTTCAAACCCACTTGAGCGGTTTGGGTTTAAAAGTTCAATTCATGCCCCCGTCTTATTTATTCTTCACAGCAAAGACCATAGCAAACAGGCCAATTCTAGTGGAAACACTGCTCCCCAGCTCCCAAAATCACTACAGTGTGATTCCTTGTTTTGTGCTGATGCTGCTCTCCTAACAACAAAGGGGATCCACCAAAGTAGCACGAGGATGAGTCAGCCCCAGGGTGCATCACACATCAGCATGTCACTGGCACAGCTGAGCATCTCCATGAAGCATATCTCCACTGGCTCCATGGGCTCTCTACTATCTCCCTGTGTCCCTGCACTTTTTGCTGTGTACCACTGCTTGTGAAGAGAAAATGCAACCTAATGTACCCATTTGCTATTCTGATTTCTCTCTTCCATCTGACCTTCCTCTCCTCTTTCTTGCAGCCTGGCTGACCCTCTTGTGCTGTGCCCAGCTTAGCTGTTTTACTGTTCCTGCACCCACCATCTAGAGCCCATGGGAGAGGTGAGTTCATGTTGGATGATGGCTGAAGCCACAGGTGACTTCCATGTCATCACACCCTGGGAAAGTCGGAGACAGAGACATGGGCTCCTGGTGTTGAGGCTACAGATTAGCTCTGTTGGAGCAGATCTCCTTGAGGAACGAGTAACACATGAAACTCCCACTAATGTCAACCTGGCTTTTGTTTGGGATTGCTTAACTCTGATGAATAATGGAAGAGTCCAGCCTGCACTTCTTTTTATTTAACCGCATCGCTCTTCAAAACAAAACCAACCAAAACCCAAGCAAACAAATACCCCTCCAGAACAAGCTAATATCTGACCTAAAGTGTGGCTCTACAGAGTAAGTTGCACTGGAGAAAAATGAGCTTTATGTTCATGGCAGAGATACTGTATGTGGAGGGAAAATCCATCTTTTGCAGCCAGAGCAAAAGTCCACACAGCTCAGTCCATGCTCAGTCTGGTCCATAACAGGAGTTCAAGCAAAGAGATAAAACCAAAGAAATAAAAGCAAAGCCAAGATCTTCTTGGCCTGGAGGTTGTACCCAGAATATTATTTTCAGCAGCCCTTGGTAGATATGTCCTTTATGAACCTGTCTGAACTATTGGCCTCCAACATTCATTCCATCAAATCCACAATTTAATTATGTGTTGGATGAAAAAGTACACCTACTCATTTGTTTTAAAGTTCAGACTGGGTACTGCCATATCACAGGTCAAATAGAGTAAAAACTGTAAGAATAAATGAGATTTTCAGAGCTGTTGTTTGCACACACATTTTCAGAATATGACCCAATTTCTTTCCACATCAGTTGAGTAAGTTAATACTGAGTCTGTGTGACAAAAATGGCTCTTGTATATTTGGTCCAGAGACCAAAGCTGGTGCAGGACCTCAAAACCCCAGGTGCTGCTGTCCTGTCCTTGGGGAGGTTTGAATGCAGGGGACAAGGGTTTCCAAGGATGAAAGCAAAGCAGGGCTCTCACCAGACCCCAAGGGGAGGGAGGGGTAGATGCTGTGGACCAGCTTGTCTGGTCCCCATGATCTCTCTATTTAAGTTTGAATCAATTTTCTCCCACACCCGTGCAAAGCAACCATATTCTCCCAATCAAGGGTACCAAACACATCCTGAAAGGATATGGGCCACTCTTTCTGCTACAGTAATTTCCAGCCCCCAGCTTCCCCTTACAATATGTCATAAACCTCTCTTGATGCTGGTGGAAACTGAGTATAGAAGAGGAACATGACTGATAGCCTGAATGAGCTTCCCATGGAGAATGCACAAGCCTGCAGACAGGGCAGTGCTGCCTCCAGCTCTGCTGCTGGCTCATCCCCCAGAGAGAAACATCTACCTGGCTCTGCCCAGCTGCTCCTGATGGCACACAGCCTGCCTTCTGGGCTGTGCAGTACTGCAGGCCAGCCAGGATGCCCACCCTCATGGGATCAATGAGAGTTCGTGTCACTGCACACAGAGGAGACGAAGGAAGACATGAATTAGACCATGTCAGCAGTACAATGCTTTAAAAGTTGGGGTGTATCTTGGGAAGGTATCTAGTTCATCCAGTTTGGCAGGGGTAAGGGGGAGCGTGGAGGAGGAAGGAGAGTATGCTGTCAGGAAGGGATAACTTACCTCTAAGCCTCTTTCACTGAAAAAGAGCAAATGACACACTGCCTGTCAGAAAGAAATTGAAATAAACTCTGCAAGGTGGAGGGATTCCTGGCATCGCTGAGCTCTGCAGGAGCACGTACCCCAGTCATCTTTCCAGACCTGTTGCCATAGGTTTACAGCCAGAATATAGAATTGCTTGAAAAGCAGCATTCCAAGAAAACAGAGTTAAAACAGCTCAAATGTGACAGGCCTAGCCCTACCCTGAAGAAGGCATTGGAAAAAATACTTCCTGATTTCTTCTTTGTGGTTTTTGTGTTACAATGTCCTGTTTTGCCCTTGAGTATCATACTGGTATCCCCTGCAAGGGATGGGTAGCAGGGCCTGGTGCCCAGGAGAGGTGCATACCAATACAGTGAGTCAGAGGGCTCTCCCAATGTGCCCAGAACCCCACCACTGGTAGGAGCTAATGCTACCTGGACTCAAGCAGTGATCTGGGTAGCAGGAGATGGTAACAGCCAAGAGGGACAGAATGGGGAGAGTATGACAAAGTAATGGCTAAGGCTGGGTGGGGACACCTGTGTGACCCCAGAGATTGAGGAGTGAAGAGAAGACACCAAGAGAAGGACAGAAGAATGAGAAAGTGAGACAGCAGCAGAGGCTGTGCGGTGGCAGCCTCTGATGAGGATGTGATGAGACATTTTCAAATGGTTATTGAGATACATTTGGAAGTAGAGAGTTGGATTTTCCATTTCAAATTCTTTGTTTGACTTTCAAGATCTTCTTCATGGCTTCATCGAGATCAGGAGCTGCCTGACCAACCTAGTGGCCTTTTATGATAGAATGATTACAACAGTGGACAAGGGAAGGGCTGGAGGTGTCATCCACCTGGATTTCTGCATAGCCTTTGACACAATCCCCCACAACATCCTCTCCTTAAATTGGAGAGAAAAGGATTTGATTGGTGAACTGTTCAGTGGAGGAATTGGTTGGATGGTCACATCCACAGGACAGTGGTCAACAACTCAGAGTCCCAGTGGGCATCAGTGGTGAGTGGTGTCTCTCCAGGAAGTTTGGACCTCCTTTTCCAAGTTGATTTGCCAAGGTATATGCTGAAGTAGTTTTTTTTTCTTTGGATGAATCCAATCAATGGAATATCTTCCATATTATTTAGTACAGTCCTAAAAAAGCTCCCCAGAATTTGGAGGGAAGCTATATTTATGCTGGTATGTTTCAGCACATAATCATGATCAATATAAAAGAAATAACTTTGCAGGATGCCTTGACACAAGTTTTTCCATTGAGGTAGTCTGGATGAGTTGTTCAGATGTTATATTTTAAGATTATGATCTTTTGTACTGGTTTGAGACAAAATAGTTTCACAATATTTTAGTCCTTCTGCAATAAAAGAAATGCTGTTCTTTCCACGTCTACCTTAACTTGGCTGCAATATCCTGGAGTGAAGGATGTTTGTGCCTGTTAGTAATTGCAGTTGTTCTGCTAATTGCAGATGGAGCACTTATCAATACAATGGCTATGTGATTTTTAATTCTGCTAAGCTTATTGACAGAACGGTATCTCTAAGTTCTTCAGGCTGCTTAGCCATTGGAAAAAATCAATTCCTTTGAAAAACATTCATCTTCTTTATTTCAACCAACTTCCTCTGCTCCTGGAGTTGCAAGAATGGTCCATTAGCTAACCAGCCCAGTGGAGCCCAGCAGGGAGTGCTGATACATCTGGGAGTACCTAACCCATTTTGGAGCGATCCCTGGCCCACCAGAGTACAGGAACCATTGGCTCTGATAACACACAGGAAAGAGCATTTGGGAACATGTGCTCATTACTGACCTGTGATTCCTCCTCTCCTGCTCTGAAAGAACCTCTGACTTTTCAGTCTTTATTTTCTTCTTGCCATATCCTTACAGAGAGTGCTTTAAAGGGGACCAAACAAACTGGGTGGTACATTACCTACAGCCTAAGTCACAGTTTCTAAATTTCCCTTCCTTGCAGCCATGTGTGTCACCATGCTCTGTCAGGTGATTTCATTTCAGTAGCACCCTGAGCTTTTCCTTGGGGACTGCAGGTAATGCTGATGCCTCAGGGAGCCTGGGGAGCTCATGCTGTACCTGTCAGCAATTCTGCTACATTTTATTTTATTGATGCAGCCTCTGGAGCTAATGGGTTTAGGAAAGGAGTATTGCTTTTCTGTGCTGGGATACAGTGAGCAGGAAGGATCTGTTTAATCTTATGTTAAAACCCAAGGGGGTGCTTTCCCTTTTAAGATGGGATGGATTAGGATCGCCTATTTTTGCTATCAACATTTCTAGCAGAAGGCTTGAGTGTGACAGTCCTCTGTGTCCCTGCCTTGTGCTCACCCCCCTGCAGGGTGGCTGTGAGCTGTCTCTGTCCCTGCCTCAATTTCCATATCTGTGAGTGGGGATTATTGTCCTGAAGAACCTTGAGATTTACGGGTGAAAATATAATTTAAACCCTGCAATATGCTAAGGACCCTGCCTGTTCCCATGCTTCCAACTTCATTAGAAAGCTCTGAAAACTGCATTTATCACCTGTATTTCAACAATACTATGACCTTCTCCAAAGCAAAGAACCCCTTACCCCATGTGCTCTTTGAGCATGGTCTGCCTCCTAAAAAAACCTAGGAATCTCTTCAGTTTTGGCTGCAATACATCACTTGGAGCCATTTGCAGATCATTCGCTCTGCTTCTGAGCCTCCCTGCAGCCACCAAGGAGTCTGTACACCTCAGAAAGCCACTGAAGGGGATATGAATTCTTCTGTCTGGTGCTGCATGGAGCTGTCACCCGTCCTTGTGTGGATTGCTGCTCCAAACCAGGCATTGAGGGGAGGCCATAATGCTTGGATGTGGAGGATGCCTTCAAACAAGGATCACTGCATGTTGTGCCCTGGAAGATGATATGTTCCCTGCTTGATCCAGGCACCCATGCTGAGACCCCAGAGGGGTCCCACATCCAGTCCATACCTGGCATGTATCACAGGGCAGGACAGGAGCCACAGAAGCAGCAAGGGAGCACAATGCAGGAAGCAGTTAGGTCTATTTGGATTTTCATCAGTGGACTGGTCACTATCTAGACATTTGACAGTAGCAGGTCAGAAACTGAGTTACTGTAGCAGGATGGAGTGGCTGAGCCTCCTTCCCAAGCTGGAATGCAGGCAGACTGCTGACCCTGTAAGAACATACACAAGACAGATCCCAGATGCAAGATATGAGACCAAGAACCAAGAGGTTTAAATTCTGATACCACCTCACTCACCAAGGGTAGCTGGACTCAATTTCTATGCCCAGACAGGATGCAGGATTTTTAATGCCGATCAGCCTTTCTGGTCCCTGGTGATCCCTAAGTCATTACCACTTGGGCAAAACTTGGGCAAACACATGGACCAATTTGAGAAGCTCAGCTGCTCCTGGTGGAGGTGGGAGGTCCACTCTGGTACAGCAGTCTGTCCAAATGAGCTTAAGGAGAAATCTTGCAGCCTTTGTTTCAACCTTGACTCTGCTGGTGCTCCTCAGTGGATGGAAATCCCAATGCAAAGGTCAGAGAAATCAGTGATGGAATTTCCATTGGTTCTGAGGAACTTCAGACCTATAAGGATTGTTTCAAGGTCCATTTTCTGTCCTCCCTCCCCCAGCATACCTTGTCCCTCAAGGGTTTTGGCAGCTCTTGACCAACCATATTCCCAGTTCTGGGAAGAAGCACCCAATACCAAGTATCTAGGGTACATCTAACCTTACTTTCCATCTCCTCAGCCTCCTTCTTCTTCAACTTCCTGCCTCCCCTCCTGCACCCAGTGCTTTTTATATCTTGTAGAAGCAGGTTGGCTCTAAACACACCCAAAATGTAGCAGCTGGCAGATTCTGCCCTTACCTTTGTGCAACAAGGCTGCAGGAGAGTGAAAAGAGCAGGAAACAAAAGTGAAAAGCAATCTGGATATGTGGGAAGAGCACTGTGGTTTGGAGGTGTATTTTATTTTTTACTTGTTTGTTTTGTAGGTTTGCAAATCCTTTTCTTGAAGCTTGTCACAGAAGGTACAGTTTGCACTCGGCAGCAGGGTAGGAGACTGCGGGGATGAATTCCCACTAAGTGCCCAAGGAGTGCTCAGACTCGGTCTCCATGCCCACAAATAGACATACAGTCCATTTTATGCACAATGAAAGAAGCTGCACCAAGAACTACAATGCCTAGCCTAGTTTTTATTCATCCTATTTTGATCAAGGCTTCTGAAAGGTTTCTGGCTCTTTTAAAAGTAAGGAAAATGTGGATAGATGCCCAGACGCTGTCCTGCTGACAGTGCACTTCTCTGACACATGTACCATGCGCTGCTGAAACACTGATAGTGGTTTTTCACAGAGGTCTGCAATCTATTAGACAGCACTTACTGGTATGTTTCAATGTATCTGCTGATCCAAGACTGAGCAGACCATTAAAAATTATAAAATATTTGGCTACATGGAAATGATCCTTTTAACCATCAGTGTGCAAGTATTACACTGTGGATGGATATAAATAATGCACCTACACACACACAGAATCAGAGGCAATGATCATTATAAATACATTGTGTACCTTTAATCACTGTTGCTCTGCTCAGCTGCACAGTTTCATCTCCTAAGTGTGCTTGTCTCGCTCCTAAACCTCCCATGAGGCTGTCAGCAGGAGACAGTCACTGAAGTGAGATCAACCTGACACAAAACTGCTTCACTCCTTACACCATATTGGGAAATTCCTCTTCCCCCCCCCCCCTCTCCCCCAGCG
>WEIU01011674.1:0-103956 GCA_013389925.1 Aegithalos caudatus | reverse complement strand
CCCCCGCCCCCCCAATTATGCATAGAAAAGCAGACTAGACAATATTATGAATTATGGACCAAAAATGAGGTTGAGGTCCAATGAGCTTTGACCATGCAGGACAGAAAAAAAGGGAATTTTATATGAAGGGAAAAGATAAATTCTCACTCTTCTTCAAGGACCTCTGATGTCATCTTTGACTGTCAAGTTGAGACACAGCAGACCTTAAAGTCATGATGTTTCTAGTTCCAGCAAATGTAATTTACATGATTGCTAGAGATGTTGAAAATTCATTAACTGGATGTTTTCAGTTCTTTTAGTCCTGGACAGCTGAATTTACAGAAAGAAAGATTTACCTTAAGAAAAAAAGGGCCTGTAAGGAATACTTTATGTTAATATTACCTTCTCCAACTGCACTAGGGATTTCTTTTTGATGAAGGATACACAAAATGCATGTTAAGAGTTGAGTGACATAAAGTGGTTTGGCCCCTTTTAGGTTTCCTTCCACAACTGGTTTATCATAGGATCATTAGTGTTGGAAAATACTACTAAGTTCATCAAGTCCAACCATTAATCCAGCACCACCATGTTCACCACTAAACCATGTTCCCAAATACTGCATCCACACACCTTTTGAATATTTCCAAGCATGGCAATTCCACTACTTATCTGGGCAGTGGATTTTGATGTCTGACTATCCTTTCCGTGAAGAAGTTTGTCCTAATATCTGATCTAAGCCTCCCCTGGAACAACTTGAGGCCATTTCCTCTTGTCACCTGGGAGAAGAGACTGACCCAAATCCTCCTTTCAGGCAGTTATAGAGAGCAATAAGGTCCCCCCTGAACCTCCTTTTCTCCAGGTTAAATACCCCCAGCTCCCTCAGCTGCTCCTCATAGGAGGTCTTGGTTATTGTAACAACCAAGTGTTTACACAGACTTAGAGAGACTTTGGATCCAAGCACTGCTCTGCCATGAGTGATACATGGCATCAAGCATTCGTGCAGTAAAATCTTTATGCGGTGCCTTATGCTGCAAGTTGAGTGGATTTCAAGTAGTGTCTGAGCAGTTTTGAAAGACTTCTCAGAGCTGTGTTCACAGAATTACTCACTTTTAACCCCCATAATTTAGAAATCAGTCCATCTAAACACCAAAAAGACTCCTGAACAAAGATCCATTAAGCTTGGCAGACCCTTCTGGCTTATTTTTCTCTAGAAGTGTGCTTGCAAGAACAGAGATGATGTCAACATGATAATGGCCTTTCCTATTTCAACCAGCGCTCAGACAGGGCTGCAGAAGTGATGTTAATATTGTGTCTGCTTCATTAGCTCACCTACTGGCAGTTGCCTTGCTGAGATCACTGGTTTTTCCCCATTCTGTATTTATAGCTTTGTGTGCAACTTTCAGCATACAGATTATCAGAGTCCCAATCATTGCATTTTGTAGGTCATCAAGACCTTGTTTTGCTAATCATGAAAAACTAGTGTCAAGCAACAGGGCAGGAGGGAAATTTTATTTTCCCCTTTCTCTTCCATAAATACATGTACGTGTTTCAAGTATTTACACACACACATACACAGTAGCTTAGAAAATAACTAATACAAATGTTGTCATTTCCAACACGAAGCTGCTATTGTGTAAGATCTTTAGAAATGTTTAAAGCCAAAACAGGTTCAACTTATCATTAGCTCCAGAGGTAACACAGGACAGGAGAATTGCTGTTTACAGATGGACATGCTGTTTACATGGAGCCCATGCCTGGGTTTAGGACTGTGGACAAAGTTCTCTTCATCCTTCCTCCCCATCGACACCAGTGGGTGCTTGGCAGACAGAGCTCAATCTGCTGGTTATTCTTGAGTATCTATTCCTTTAAAGCATTAAAGCTTTTTGTTCAGGAGACAAGTGATCTTGCATTAATATTAACCATTGCCTTTTAAGAGAACATATGATTTTTAAAGTTGAAGATGAAACTTGCAATCAAGCTCTAAAATCTCAGATGCCAGCAAGCAAATGAATAAAGACATATATTTCCTATTAAAAGAATGGAATGATATAACACTTGGCTGAGGGCCATGGAAGTGTTGTCAGCATTATTTCCATGTGCTAGGGCCAGAACAGAATGCATAGGGCATGTCTGTGCTCCAAAATGAGCTAGTGAAGGCTTCAGCAGTGTGCCTGCTCAGCATGCCCAGCCCAGCCCTGGGTGGGGGTCCGGATGATCTGCATGATGACTGGCTCTGCTAATGGATGGCCCCTGGGCAGTATGGCATTGCCATGGCTTCCCCCTTCCCTCTGCCCATGTCACGCTGGGCATGGCTCGGAGGCATCTGGAGCACTGGGAAGTCTCTGCATGAGGGCCCATCATGAGCTGAAGGAATCTTCTAGAGGGTTCCTTTTCCATTTTGTTTTGACAAAGGATTATTTCTTATATCTTGTTCCTTTTTAGAGAGGGCTTTGGCTTAACCACAGAAATGAATTTTTTCCCAAATGCTTGCCTTCAAGTAGTTTCCCTTTTCCATACCTCCTGTATAAGATGCTTGGATCCATTTCTGTGTGGTCAGCAAATAATTCCCACCAGCTGAAAAGGAAAAGGAAGAAAGTTTCAAATGTCAACTCCTATTTGACTGATTCGGCTGATTGTTGGACTGTGCAAAATTGTTCTGTCGATGTCAGGCAGGTTCTCAGACAAGAAGACATGGATAGGAATTGAGGAAAATGTAGTTGTACAAAAGGTTTTGCATGTAATGTTCAAGATTACATTAAAACAATAGCATCTTGTGAGGATGATGTACTGTAAGAGAAGTAATGCCAAAAAAGATGCCTAAAGCAGATGGGATTGATCACCTTCTGATTTTACTTCTTGTTTTTCATCACTGGCCCAGAAGACTTAGACAACAACGCTACACTGAGTATTAAGTCATCATTAGGTTACTTGAAACCAGCATTTTGTGCCATTTGAGACCCTTGAGGGCATGTGAGACACTTGCATGAGGCTGGTGGATCTGTGTCCCAATGAGTGATGGCTGGAAGGCAGGCAGGACAGTCAGGGGCACATCACATGGCACAAGATATTTATGATGCACAGTGAAACTCGAGCCTCGAGGGTGGGGTGCAGCTGCGATTCAGACACCTCCTTTTAGGTATTGACTACATGAGTTGGGCATCCAAACTCTCACTGTAATCAGGGAAGGCCTAATCCCTGTAATCGATGGAGCCTGGGGAGAGACTCAGGCGGGAACATACAGATAGCTACTTACAGGAAATGTGAATCAGTCTGTGGTCTCCACTGGCTGGGGTAAGACTTGCTTGTCTACTGCTGACATGTAGCATTATAGGAGATGATTTGGGTATCAAGATACCCATACAGGGTGGGTAGATTGGAGCTTGACCTGAAACCTTCTGGAGAAGAAGATGGAAGGTAGGCAGGATACCCTGGGACATACCTAATACCTGCACCATGTGAATCAAGATCTAGATCTCGAGATCTCAGTAGGTATGGAGGAATTTTGACAGACAGCTCATGAGTGCACCTTATGTGGCAGTCATCCTCATAAAATTGTCTCAATCTGCAACTCCTCTCACTTCTTTTAGATGGAAAAATAAGAAATTTATTCCACTTTTAAAATGGATCTTTACCCTAAAGACTTCATGTTAGTTCACAGGATCCCCTGAACTTCTAACTTCTCATGCTTTTAAGGGCTTTGAGAAAGATATTACATTATCAGCTAGTTCTTACCTTGGGTGTTAGCTGCAATTCAGGACACAGTTACAAACTCAGTGCTCACATAACTGGAGAACACCCCTCTGCTGGTTTTCTCAATTAGGAGTCTGAAAAGTTTAGAAATTATATCTAGTGCCTGATCTCTTGCATAACACAGATGACCAGACAAGTTCTGGTCATTCACTGAAGCCAGAACATTTAAATCTGTGACTTCCATTAATCAACCGGAACTAAGGCATGACTCCTGTGGAAAAACATGAGCCCCGAGCTTAAACTTTTCTTTGACAAAAAATTCTCCATAGCAATTAGTGACCCAATCTGTTGATTAACCCTTTCACTATTAAATCTTTCTACTCTGGGTATGCCAAACACCAGCTTACAGACATTGGATGGTGTTGGATGTTTGCCCATGAGAGTAGCCAACACTTTGTTGTTTCAATACCTGCACAAGACACTCAATATTTTTATGTTTGTTCAATCACTCTGGCTTCATTTGCTTTTGACTGCAAGTTTTTATTTACCCATGTGTGACCTTAATAATTGTTTTCCTTAGCATTCACTGGTTTTATATAAAACCAATAGTCTTTGTTGTTAGATATTTATTCTGTCAGTGATACGCTGTCCTCATTAGTTGCTATTGTGCATATATTCATGCTATCAACTTTATTAAATAACTCTTTTTCCATGTCATAGTCAAAAAATTTAAATAACAGTCAAGTAAAGCCTCATGGGATCTGGTCTGAGGATGTTTTCCTGGTTATCCTTGAATCTGAAATTTGTCATTGCTAGCATTTAACCCGTGTTCAACCACGTGCTGTTCTATTTTTCCCATTGTTTGAGCCTGTAAGTCAAAGTGCCATGTATAAGGTCATTCTGATGCTCTGGGAATCTCTTGGATGAGCATTAGAGCCTTTATCAACTCAACCTGTGATTCCATCAATAAAAGTTAGCAAGTTATATCTTGTCATAATATTTTATGTAACAATATCCTGAGAGCAGGAATCCCTTGTCTATCCAGTGCCTTTTCCTCTTCAATAAGGACAGTTTCATTCCTTGTCTCCTGGAGGAAGAACACATAGAAGGCAGCAGTGGCCCAACACCTTGTCATGCACAGGTTGGATTGGATGGCAATGGAGATCTTCATCCTCACAGGGCTTTGCTGGGGTTGCTTGCTCTTCTTGCTTCCCAAGGAATGCCATTGAAACAAGGCCCAGCTCAGCAGCTCAGTGGAGCCGTCCTTGCCTGTGGGAGCTGGACCAGGGGGCACTGCTACAGCCCACTCAGCCCCAGTGCTTCACTTCTCCTTCTGTCAGGTAATCACAACAAACACTGACCCACCTGCTGTACTCTGAAGCTGCACTGAGTTAACTATTCCTTCAGCAGTCCTTTGAAATGCAGAGCATTGTAAAGTCATGAAGTGTTATCACCATTAAATCAGTGTTGGTCCATAGCTGTGCTTAAATTTACAGCTCTGTGCTAAAAGGTGTGAAAAAGACCAATACAAGAGGTGCTGGACTTCAGGTGTACCTTCAGCCTCTAGGACATGAGACATAGTAGCACTTTGGTCATGCAGTTTGAATAATTGCAGGATTATGGAAGATGTGGGACTGAAAGTTTATGAAATGTTCGCATTATTATACCACCTCCCTGCATCATTTCAGCTCTCAGATAGCAAAATCACTTAGGTTGAGGGAATGACATCAAGCTTAATTTGACAAAGAGCATTGGTTAGAATAACAATAATGCACCATATGTACAGTAAATTACTGGGACCTTGAAGGAGGAAAGGAAAAATCAAAGGTATAAAAATTATTAGTGCAATTGATTATGACATGCATAAAATTCGTAGTTAGGTTTAGAATTCTGAAAATGTATTTTTGGTTCTGTGAGCCATCTGGGCAACTGGGTATTTAACAAATCATAGATAGTATCAGAATGCAGTGCTGTTACAGTCATCTGCTTGTAGCTCACATGCTTTTGTCATAAGGCTCCTGCTATTTTGTGAATCCTTGCTGGATCAGCAGTGAACATCACTATCTTCAGCTTCTGTTTACTGCAGCTTCTGAATATTGTAAATTTTGCAGGCTTATAAGAGTGGTGCCAGAGGCTCTCAGAGTCTGGACTTGGTTAAAATTTGTGGTGTAGAGAAAAGAGAAAGGAAGAGGGGTGGAAATGAAGATCTCCATCTGGGGTAAATTAAGATAGTGCTGCTCCAATCTATTGCAGTTCAAGACCAGTTTGAGGAAAAAGCATATGCTGAGAGCTCATGAGGGTTAGCTCAGAGAGTCCCTGCTGAGTAGCCAGCCAGGTGGTGTTTTCATCCTTTTGTTTTGTTTAGCTCAGAAACCTGAATTAACTTCATGGTTGTAATCTGGCTTTGTTTCTAGCTCTCCACATGTGCTGATAGATCCGTGGCAAGAAAAAGAAGTTTACCTGTGAACCACCTAATTGTTTTTTCCAGATAAAAGTTTAGACTACTCCATTTGAGGTGGGGTAAGGTAAGAAAGGGTGACTCTAAGGCTGGTGATTTATTTATTTTCTGACTTTAGAAGGAAAGAATTAATTGGCAAAGTTTACAGGAATTTCAATTATTGCAAACCCTGGGATATCCTTACCTAGATTTTGGTTTCAGTCTCTATGTCCTTTAAGGAAAAAACACTAAAATGTTAAAGTGGGCTGTAACCGAATGTTCTGCCCTTCTTCTGGCTTCTTTCAAGTACATTCACAATAAAATTTGTGTTATGAAGGGCAACTCAAATTTTACAAGATTTTAAGACAGTTTAGGGAAGTGTCTCATTTCTGGTACCATAGAATGTCAGCCTTCACCTTCCAAGTGTGTGAGTTGGGGCTTAGGTGGTTACAGCTTGGGAAGTATTTGCTACTTAATGAATTTTGTGCATTTCTTGAACAGTTGTGCACCTCACTTCCTGTGCCACCATGAGGAACACTCCCTTTAGACAGCTAGGCTCAACAGGTATGCAAAGGTGAGCTTGCTAGTCAGCATTCACAAACATTTCCCATATTGAGGTGGAGGCCAGATTTAGTTCACCATCCCAGGGGATGCAGACTCAGGAAGACCACTGAGCATTTTCAGCAGTTGCAGTTAGTATTTTCTGGAGGTCAGCAAATGCTAGTCTGAAAATGAATTTTAGGATTACAGCTGGAATGCTTCAAATGGGATTGAAAAAATGCATTGTTCTGTTCACCTAAGTTTCCTAAGGCGTTATCCCAATGAATGTGACAACTGAATCTGGAGTGATTTGTTGAGCCTGGATTTCAAAGTGCGACTGAGCTTGTATAGCATTCAGCTGGGCATCTGTGTTTGGGGTGATTTACTATCAGGATTACTTTCCACTTGTTTGTTGTACTTAAATCCTGATGCTGGTTTCAGCAGTCAGCAAAAGCCATGTTTTCCCAAGTTATTTTACTGGCATTGCATAGACTTACAGAACAGACCTTCATTTTACTTTTCTTTTTCCTTTTTGATTTTTACTATTCAAATACCCTATTAGGTGTTTCTAAATGTAGTGCTTTTATACATCATCACGGATTTGTTAACAACTGTGCACATCTGGCCTAAATTAGACCACCTATGAAGGTAGTCTCCAAAATCTAGATATTACCAGAGGAAACAGTGGAAAAGGCAGTTTACTACCAAGAAGAGAAACATTTTAAAGCCAGCCCACCAGTGAAGAGACCCTGGCAGTCCATAAAGAACTTTTCAACAGAAAGTGGAAAGTGCATGTGAAGGACAGATATTGATCCCAGTTCCATTAAAGGTAATTAACTCTGTTGACCTTGGGGTACTTGCTCTAGACCAAGAGTTGTGGGGTGGAATGAGACATAGAGAGCAAGATGCAGTTCTGAGCCCCTGTGAAGCCATTGAAGATATGTGCTTAAATTTCACCTGCAGCAAGAGAAACCCTTTAGAAAACCAGAATATTCCCAGAAATTTTTGGAGAATATTGAAAGCCTAGATCTCTGCTAGAAGTAGCAGGCTGTAACAAATGTAAAACTCTGTGGCTTGTAGTGGGTTTGACACACATAATAATCCAAAAAGTAAAGGAAATGAAAGTAAAGATGCATACAATTAAAGTACTTCCTACTTCCTCTCTACAGAGCTGAGAAGTATTGATGCTTACCTCACACACCAGAGCAGAATGACCACATGCTGTCCTATATAAACACCGCCAACCCAAGTTTGATTTTAGGGAGTTCAGGTTTGGCTCAAGAAATTAAGACTGCTTGCAGCCCAATGCACTCCCACTTGGCTTCATCACCACTGGGCTAAGTGGGAATAACAACTCTTACCAACAGGGTTTATCTCTCTACTACTGAAAAAAAAAAAAAAGGAGTATATTATATTGTGGCAATCTGAGAACTGGAACTGAGGATCTGAGCATAGTGTGCCAATGTTTTTGCAGACTGAAGTTAGAGATCCTGTTACACATCTGCTATTCCTTCAGTTAAATCATCATAGAGGATCTGGTGCTTGGTCCTTAGCTGTTATTATTTGCTTTTAAGATTACTTAAGTGGTGAAATATTTGGAATAAGATTAAAGATTGGTGCGTTCTTCCACCCTGTGGGATGAACAGAGTGGTCCAGCAGCCTTGGGGGAAAGCACAAGAAATGTGAGGTCTTTCCTGGATCCTCTTTGATCTGAGCATGTCTGGATGGGTGCCTCATCCTACTGACTCAGGTGATTGTGGTGCTCTTGGGTCTTCCATGAGGTCCTGTGCTAAACCCTCAGGACAGCAGTGAGGTGACAGCAGTCAAGGGGCAGCAGAAGGGGCTGTAGGTCATTAGCATCACCCATTTTGGATAGTCCCACTTGCTATTTGTATGAACACTAGGTCTTTCTCACTTTAGGATTTTGGCACAGCTGGCCAAAGAGAAAGGAATTTTCTTTGGAAACAGTGGAACAGAGGGGAACAGAGGGAACAGCAGTGAAACACCAACTTAAGAGTGAAACACCAATTTAAGAGGGAAACACAAACTCAAGCTGCTTCAGAAGAAGGTGTAAGAATCCTGTTAGGGCAGGATCCTGTGAGAAAAGTTTATTTCTAAACTTTCCAAGGCATTGTCACTGAAACTGTCACTTCTTTATGTCCATGGCAGTTATGAAAAGATCTTGAGGAACAGACCAAGTAAAAACCACCCATACCAATGTCATCTACTTTAGGCAAGGTCCCAGTGCAGATGACCCCAGCTAAACTTGAATAAAAGTACCTCTAGACAGAAGGAAAAAAAATCAGTCTGAAGTGCTATTCTGCAGTCATTCAGCATTTCAGGGCTTAGAGAGAAAGAAGCCAATCTCCATCTGCAGATGGCATTTCTGAGGATAATGCAGTCCTAGACTGCAGTATTGCCTGTGGCTGATATTGACTGGGACCTGCTCTGAACTCAGTTTCCTGTGAGCTACCACAGAAAAAATTCATGCTTCCAGCTGAATAGCACCTGGATTCACAGTGAAGAGGGAGATCCAGCCGTGATTCTGTTTTGGAGCAGACATAAGGAATCAAAGACCAACATCTGAGGAAAGGGGAACAAAAGTCAATAAGGTCATTTAGGGCCTGTGAAAGGAGTAGCAGCCACACTGGGGATCAGTATGTGCTGGAGGCAGATTTTTTAAGTAGTGTGAAGCCAATGATTGATTTTAGCAGGCAGTTTGCTTAGAGTAGACCCAACTTTCCTGGGCAGGATGGTAGAGGTATAAACAGAGAGGTTCTGCTACACAGATCATAAAGGGATTTTGGTAGGGCACAGGATGGCCATGTCTATCCAAGCTAGTCACATTTGTTTTGATGAGTGTTACTGCTTCTTGACCAAACCTGCATGCATATGTGATGAACTTTGAGGGAAACCATTGTTTTATTGTAGAAACAGGACTAACTTGTCCTTCAAACATTTGTCTCATTCCTGCACAGATTCAGACTTCACGGCCTGCTGTAACCAGCAAGGGCTAGGCAGGGACCCTAAACATCCCAATTTAAAGATAAAATTCAGCTATCTGTGGTGGAGGATCAGTTCAGAGCTCTGCCCAGCTCCTGAGGTGCCCAGATGGAACAGGACATGGAAGGAGACATACTCAGCTGGAGCAAGAGGACCTGGTTCCTAACTTGTGTGCCAGCAGTTTGGACCTAGAGCCCCAAAACTGCTGTGTGTGAGGGAGGAGGCAGTTGTTGTCTTCACCAACTGCTTGGAAGAAGCAAAAGGGTGTTATTTGTGCTGTTTCAAGTTTTTGAACTCTGATTTCAAACAACCCTTAGGCACTTTTTGAACTGTTGTCCTCCTAAACTCCCACAGAATATACACTGCCTGTTGCCATCAGCTTTAGGCAAAATGGAGTGTCCCTTCAGGCAGGAAGAACATGCCTCAGTTTAGCTATTTCAGATATTTTACTGGCCTACACTGGATTTTTCACCAGTGACATTTTTTCATAGTAAATACAGCAAACAATTCTTGTTCAAGAGCTTGGGCATCTCCTAGATAGGGTGTATGAAATTGTTTGCAGGAGTACACAGCAAAATCTTTGCTTAATTGGTGGAAAAACTCCCCAAGCTATTGTCAGTGCTGCTTTTGCTCTTGGGTTATAACTCCCAGTATTCTGAGATGTAGGGTGCCAGCTCAGAATCAGCTTAGGTATCTAGTTTTTCTCCACTGAAGGATCCCCAAAATCCTGTTGTACCACTCATGTCACACCAACAACTCCATCTACATTCATGATCTGATTTCTGTCTAGCAATTGCTTCAGAGGTTTGCTACTGTGAGATTATGCTACAAGTAATCCAGAAGAGCAGTACAGGGTATATGGGAGAAGCCACAGATCCCTACTTCCCATCACAGGCAGAAGAAAAATTCCCCTTCTGTCCTTGCTACAGAAGTTCCCTTTCCACCACAGCATGAGTTATGCATCCTCTTGCCAGTTAAGTAACACCTCTTGCTGCTTGATATAAAATACATTTATTATTTTTTTATGGATTAAACAAAAAATAAAAAGCATTGCTAATTGCTTCCCAGGTGCTGCTCTTTGCATTTGCAAGACTGGGAGAACTGATGCTGTGTGTCTCAGATGTGAAGCTGTTCTTCTGAGGACCCATCTGACCCTGCTCCGTGCCCTTCTCCTCCCTTTCCACAGACTGCAGCAGCACCTGTTGCTGCATGGAGCAATCCCTCATGTTGGGTTCTGAGGTGCAGGTCAAGCTAATTGGGCTTAAACCTTGTCTAGCATTTTTTCAAATAGTCTCAGACCACTGAGCCATCACCTCACGACCTCCAAGTTGAGGCCAGTTACATCTGGCTAAAGCACACCTCGTGCATTTTGACTCCCTTTTAATTCTTCCGAGCAGAGGTTTCCAGTTTTGTATGTCTTTTCATGTCCTGAGCACAATAGCCAGCTGAGACCTCCCATTTTTCTTGGCAAAGGTCCTTAACCATTCCAGTCAGAGCTACCTCTCAATTTCTTCTTGACAAATTGTGCAGCACAAGACACATATAATTCTTGCAGGAATTTCTCCTTACCCTCACATTGTTTATGTTAGTATTTTTTGCCACCTCTCAATTTTTTTCAAAAGTCCTTTAAAAATGCTGACATCTAACTTGAATGCAGTTCTGTGGTACTTATCAAATGCATATTAAGAGGTAAAATCACCTTCCTTGTTGTAATCACCATTCTCTTGTTTAAATATCCAAAGGTCATTTAACCCCTCTTAATACATGTTTTGGAGAGATGTTTCTCCTTTCCGGTCCTAAATGCTCTGCATCATCTGAGCTTTTCTTGGTACACTGGCAGATACAAATCAGGCCTTATTAAAGCGTATTTTGTTTGAATGGATCCTAATTGCTTTGTATAATGCTCTCATTATTGACTATTCTTGTTGTATTGGACCACCCACATGCCATATCAGCAGTGCCTTTCTGGTTCGTTCCAGACAGCTGATGGCCCTACTGGGTCACTAGGTGAACATCCATCCTGCTTTCCTGGTGGCATCTGTTAGCTGTTAGCAAACCTGGATAAAGCCATTGAGGTTATCAGTGGAACTGTCTCACTAATGAACCACTCCACATTAATTCAGAAGCTTGCATCCTTTGGGAAGGGGTGTGCTAAACTTTCTAGATCCCCAAGGTTTTTCCATCCCAACCCTGAACCTTATTGCTTCAAAAAACCAAAACCCTTCCCTATGTTGAATTTTTACCCTGGAAACATTAAGTGTATTGATCGTTTTTATTGATTTCAAGTGAAATACATTCAGAAAAGGCACAGATGTCCACAGATTAAAGCTCCAAATAAGAAGAGGCAAAATCTGACCTAAGTTTTGAGAAGAAATGCACTTGTCCCTGCTGTTTTCACTGTTGTGTTTGTCAGAGTGGGCCATGCCCAGGGCCTGTGGTAAACCCCCTGGCAGCCCCAGGCAGCAGCAGCACAGGTGCAGGAGCTGTGGCTGGCTTCTTGGCCAGGCTCTGGACCACAGAAACATGGCATGCAGAGAACTTCTCACAACCCTCCCTTGCTGGTAGGAAGGAAAGAAGCCCAGCAAGCAGCCAGATATACTCTGTGCCTCAAGGAGCCTCCCAGGCCAAGCAGGAGACAAAGTGAACACACCAGGGATACAGTGAAACCCCAAGGATGATGTGAAGCTCTATGAAATCAACATGGGTTCATCAGCTGATTCAACAGGGCTGATGTTCTTCACTCAGATCTGTAAAAAAAGAGGACTCCTGCTGGGACAAGGAGGCTTGTGCTTAGCAGCAATTATTTTAGTAGTAAAAGATTGGTTTCTGGGAGCTTCTCCCAGCAGAATGGAGTTCTCCTTCTTCTTTCCCTCTGCTGATCATTGCTCCTGTGTGTAAGGGAGTGGGCTGGTGAGTGTAGGTGGCTGGTGTGCAGACTGAGCACATCATTGCAAATTATCTGCAGGCTTCAGGTAAAATGTAGATCAGAAAGTATCACGTAGCAGGAGCTGGTTTTCATATTTAGATAAGCAAGGTTTGATGTGGGATTTTATGAGGTTTCTGTACTGTTGCTGTAACACCTGGTTTCCACTAAGAAAACACTGAAACCCAAAAGTAAAATCTCCCTTGTGGGGTCTTGAAATGTCTGTATCAGGCTGGAGCCATTTTGGTCCTTCTAGACTGTGTGCCTGCCCAAAGACCAGAGAAGATAATGGCAATTGTCACTGACTGTTGGCAAGCACGTGTTAAGTCATATTAGATCTGGGACCAGAACTTGGGAAAAGTATGGCTTACTCTCTTCTTCATTCAAGTTTAGTTAGCTTCATTCTCTCTTCTGGTGTATGGGAAAATTCAGTCAACAATATACCAGTTATTATTGTGTGCCCCTCCTTTTATTCCAGGTAGAACACTATGTCTTGGAAATCCCAATGACCTACTCCATATATTATGGAGAAGTAACTTCTGGTTTCCATTAAATACTTATTTGTATGCCAGGTCTTGGTGGTCTGTGAATCAGTAGCAAAGAACTGTATAACTTTATGGCATTTTCTATAGGTGAAGGGAATGACTTGCTGATTAAATGCTTTGAAGGATGACATTATTCCCATATCTCAGATTCTTTGGACTCAGTGATCCAAGCAACTGCACCCAGAAGCACTGCTCACGACAATAGAAACATGATCTGAGAAACTGGGATAACATCCAGGATTTCAAAGCAAGCTTCTTCCAGTCACAGAAGAGGAAGAAAACATTAGACAGACAAAGTGAGGTGTGAAGCTGTTGGTTCTTGGTGAAATGTGGCCCTGTCTGGAGCGTGGGGGTTGGGTTGGGACCCAAAGGTCTCTGGATCTGCTGCAGATTGCCTGGCTGACCTTGGGCAAGTCCCTGCCCCTCCACTTCCCTTCCTTGTTCAAAGAGCCAGAGCTATCTTTTACAAATATTTACCTAGGTAGTGCCTATCACTAAGAGTCAAATGTCAAACTTGTCCCTTATTCTTCTTCAGGCTTAAAGTTTGTAGGTGCTATTTCCTCTTCCCAAGGGTGATGCAAAAGCCTCATGGTTCTACATGCAGCACCAGGGGACACTAAAAGGCATCACACATCAATGACCGTGCAAGCTGCATTTCATAACTTTTTGTGGTCTTCTCTCTGAGGTATCAAAGTTCCCCCTCTGCAAGCAGGAGGTCAAAAAAGCCTTCTCCAGTGGCTGGGGTCTGGGTGGGAGCTGCCAATCACCAAATCATAGATTCCTCTGCGGCATGCTGGGTTATGCATGCTCTTCCAGCCAGGCTGGAAAGCCATAGCCAGCATTTACTCCTCAGCACTTGTCATCGTGCTCCAAAGCAGACCCTTTCCCCTGAGGAGCCCCAGCACAGTGGAGTATCCACCAGTGGAATTTTGCCTGAGCAGGGGCAGCCAGGATCAGGCCACCTGACACCAACATAAGGGAACAGTTTCCCTCTGATCTAGGAAACTGATCAGGGCATGCTACTGGCTGAAATGCTTCTCTGATGGGAAAGAGTATCATGTGTCCTCTTAGGAAGGATAGAAATGTTGTCCAGTTGTCAATCAGATGAGATGGATTGATTGTCCCTTCTGCTGTGACTTACCATGTGAAAGACAGAAACCAAACAGTGTACAAGAACTCTGTGAAAGAGAGGGATAAGACTCACTTGTGTGTAACATCCATGCATAAAAATCACTCTTGTGGGAGTTATCTTCAGAAATTTTGTGTACCAGACAAGACCACAGAATCAGTCCCACTAAAGGGGCTCTTCCTGATGGCATCATTTGAATGGTCTGATTTACAGGTGTACTGAGTACCCAGTGACCTCCTGGCAGACACTCAACAATTCTGAGAAACAAGACCTCTTAGCCAAGGGGATTTCTGTTTTTGGAACACATTAAAAAATATCAGTCCCCCTTGTTCAGAAACCAGCACAGCGCTTCTGCTATGTAAGCTCCACCTTACTAACTCCAGACTGCATCACATCAGCCATCTCAACTGCTAACCCTGACATCTGATTTGAGGGGCTGCAGATGATTTGGGACATAACCCAGGCATTGTTACAGCTTCTAGCTACCTCCTGTGTTCAAGTCATCCTCTGTATATGTTAAGAGATAACTTACTTATCCTAAGATGTCTCTAAGTTGTAAGGCAGCATAGTGGTGAGGCACAGTCTCTCTCATCCTCACAGCGTTAGGCAATGCAGAAGGTACCCAGATGCACTTGGTGCTCAAAGCCTGATCCTTCTCTTGTTGTATGCCAGACTTACCCCCTTATAAATCCACATGGGGTAATCTTGATTTATAGCAGAGCAAATGGTATCAAAGTCGATCTTCTGATCTGTCTTGCTTGTGGTTATAAAATCTGTGTTTGCAAATCCTTGTGAACTTTGTTATCTGAAAATTTACTCATCCCTCTTATTTTTTTCTCTGCATTTTTCCCCCCACCACACAATAATCCAGCAGCTTGCTATTTTCTTTTAAATGGTGAAAATGACCTTGCTTATTTTGATGGGCTCTGGAACAATAGCACTCACTGTATTGCGCTGCTTCTCCATCCTGGGGGTGTGAGTCATTATGGTTATGAAAGACAGAACATTGAGTCACTGACTGTCAAAAACCTGTGCTGTGAGAGATGGAGACTTTCAAGAGCCCTTCTCCTGGTAATCATTACTCTTCTGTGTTCATACTGCCATAGGACCCTGATCCCAAGTCAGAGCTGAGGCTCTAGTCACTAAGTGCAGTGCAAACACATTCATCTTACCATAGTCCTTGCCCTGAGGAGGGAGTATGGGATTGATTTGGGACTATCTACACCTGGAGAAACTTCCACCTAAAAGTCTTAACAGATATTGATTAATTAAGACCTGCAACAGTTGTATTTGTTAGCCAAGAGTCAGCATGTAGGGCAGTAATTTGGCTGGTCACTACAAATACTAGGGCTTGGCTGGTATTGGTCAAAGTCCCTATCTGTGTCTCGCCACATATTCCCTGTGGGACCTTGCATAAGTTGTCCATAGGTGTTGGGCTTCTGAATACCCATGAAGGATGACTTTTGGCTTAGATGTACCTCAAAATTATCTTTGTAGGGACATATTAACACTGTACCTTTCACAGCCTGGATGAGAAAATACCACAAGCTGACATGCACAGTGGTTGGGAAAGCCTAAAAAGTGAGTGTTTCTAGCATGGAAACTTAACCCATGTGAAAGGGTACCAGGCTTTGTCTCCTGCCAGCTCTGTCCTGGTTCCACGTGTTCAAATGAGCTTTTTTGGGGGAAGCATATCCTGTGAGGTGAAGTAATTTGCCAATGTTAGCAGCAGGTCCAGGGCTGGGACTGCTCTCCCTGTGTTCACTGTATTGTTACCATTCACCTTTCCTAATGCAAAGCACCTCTTTTGCTGAGTCCAGGCTGCTGTGCCCTGAGGGCCATGCCCAAACATTATGAAGGCCTTACTTCTCCCCCAGTCCAGATCCTAGGAGCAAGGTGGTTTCTGGTTGGAGCACAGCACCTCAAGGGTAGGAGTGTCCATTCTCCAAGCCCTTCTGCATGTTCCAGCAGTGGCACCAGCTGCGGTTTCTTACAAAGACGTATCATAACTGCGTGCAGCACTTCCCACCCCATCCACTGCGGCCAAACTGAGGTTTACATTACTGCTTGCCTGATCCAGTTCTGTGCTTAATCCTTCCCGCGCAGCTCTTTGTCCCAACAGGCCAAACAAAAGCTTCAGTGACGCCTGCTTTGAGGTTTATACAGGTGTCACTGGCAGTGCAGACTCTGGGTCTGAAGCACTAAACCGTATGGATTTCCCCAGATGGATTTGATGTTAAGTCAGTTTTGCATTTGTGCCCTGAGAGTTGATGCAGAAGGGAAAAAAGCACCTTTCAGTAGCTGCTTCAGCATGGCACTGGTCTTCAGCAGCCAAGGAGCCAGAGGCCACTTTCTCATCTTTGCCATGGTTCTACTGACACTGGTGTCAAACAGCAGAAATTCCCATCGTGTGGGGGACACGCAGTTTTCTGTATGAGGTATCACAGATGAGTGTTCATCAGCTTCTTTAAGGCACTGCATTTGAGCCCTGTTGGTTTTTAATGACTTGTGTTAATATAGTTTTTTTTTTTCCCGAAGTGAAATGCATTTTACTGAGTTGTATTTGCCCTCTTTGGGATCAGATAAGTGATCTCTGACATTTCCAGCAGTGACCCAATAAGTAAGCACAAGAGCCACATGTTAATTAGATCTGTTTCTTTTTTAGTATTCTGGGTGTGCTGCAGCCACTCACCTTCACATCTAGCTGGTGAATGTCTCACTCCATTACACTGAGCTCAAGCTTTTTCTAATGTCTGCTTATGGTAGCCTTGCTCAGTCAAAGTCCATGGTAATTTAAAGATTATAATGCAAGGACACATTGCTCTGTCACTGAAGGATGGATTGAAATATTGTAGCCAGTAAAGTTTGACTGAATTATTTGCAATTAATGATCCAAAGGGCTGGAATAAGAAGTGCTGCCCTGCCTGGTTAGGCAGGAAGGGCTTTCTTCAGAGAGATGGATTTCATTGCTTGGCCTCCCTGTGTCTATCTTGGTTCTACTTTTTTTTCAGATGAGTGTGAATCAGCAAGGTGTCCAGGTTGAGAAGTTCAGATCTCCTTGTTCTCACCCCAGTCTTGAGAAATAGGTCCTCTTAAATTGTCTTGAGTTGTGCGCCTGGAAGCACAGTCACATGAGAATTGCTGGTCACTTTTGAAAGTACCAGTTGCATTTAGTGGAGGTGAAAGGTAATTGTTTAACACTCTGTATCTATCTCTGTTTGGAGTTCAGAATATAAAAATGCTATTTCTTGCCCTTTGGGTTAGGATGAAGGATGATGTGCTGTAAAATGAACCTTCTCATAGTGTCTCACACTGGTAAAGGACTGCTCATTTTGGAACTTTAGAGTGAAAATGGCAGAAGTTGCAGGTGGTAGGCATGTTATGGCAAAGGTTTCCTCTAACTGGGCAGAAAATTAAATTAAAAAACACAGTGACTGGAGGTACTAGACCTGTAATTAAGTGGATGGGTGGATGCATGGCTTATCTGCTAACATATGAACATTAAAGAGTCCCCTAAAACCACATTAAAAAGCTTATAAGGTTAAACTTAATTGCTCTTCTTCTTGTCTTGCAGTTGGTGAAATTAAAGGAAATTTTGGCTTTATAAAAAATAAAGAGGGTAATTCAGGAAGAGAACCGTCTGGGAGTGCTCTGAAGTTTTATTGCAAAACGCATAAGAAACATTCATCTCTAGTTGGATAAATAGATTATTTTAATACAGGGAAGCAAAATATATAAATGTTTTGCAATAAGTAGGGTCTTGTTTTGTGTAATGTAATTCCCATGAGTAATTGCAATGAGACCACTGGCTTTGTCAGGGCTTCTAACAAGAGTATTATTTTGCACCAACCTGCGTCATTGCAAATAATTTTACTGGAGCTGGTCTATTTGTAATTATTCACCTGGCCTGCCGAACCTCAGCACTTGATTGCTGGTCTGATATTCACCACTTGTTCTCTCCTGTCCCGTGTAGGATAGGCCAGGACTTTGCTTCTGTGCAGGACGAGATGTGCAGGCCATGGACAGGGCCAGTGATGTGCCTGGAAGTTTTGGGCCAAGCCAAAAGCAGAAGGCAGCTGTTGACAGCTCAGCAAGGAGCTGCTGGTTTATGAGTCTGGGGATTTGAAATTAAGCTCTAAGCTTCAGGAAGTGTCATGTGCTTACTTACAATGCAGTGTTCTGTAAAAATTACAAGAACCACAAAGCAAAGGAGAAAAAAATCAAAGTGAGGCACAAGGTGGTTTTTGCTTGCTTTAACCATCCTAGTTCAAAAAAAGGATACTTTTCCTACTTGTTCTTTTTTTTCCCCCCATTTCTTATTCCACAAAAAAGACCTATTAACCCTCTTTTGTCTGCATTGCCTTTAAAATCTCATAGAGACTGTCTGCCTTCTGATTTTACTACCTTTTTTACCATAGCAGCCCCCTGTTTGCTGGAAGAGTGATTGCAAAAAATAAAAATACACAAACAGAAAAAGAAATAAATAAAAAAAGGGGGGGGGGGGGGGGAAAGAACTTTAGCTTTAGCTTTAGTGTTTTGTTTATGCTAGCCTTTAGGAAACAGAACCCTGCAATATTGCAATACACAGAAGTCCGCCAAACTTTTTCTCCAGATTGTAACACAGGAAAAAAAAACTTCCCATGCTACGCAGACAATTGGAAATGCATGCTTCCCTCTTCTACTTTTTATTGCACACCATTTAAGAGGCCTAATCCTGCATCAAATTCTCCGTGACCCAGCTCTAAGTGTTCCACTTAGTTAGCCTAAACCTCTTTACATTCCTCAACTCTGATCTGCTAATCCCCCATAAATCACCACCGTTTCTCAACAAACTCCAGCCAGTGTTAAGACTTATGTGGAAAGGATTTGTCATTTCCCACCAGCCTTAACCTGAATTAAGATGGGTGAGTGCCGGGGGGCGACAGAAGGAGGAGGACCTGCTGCATGAGGGATACAGTTTTGCACAAGGGAGCAAATTCATCTTGTTTTGCAGTTGATCAAGGATTTCAAGCTGTAAACAGGAATGCTTCCGAGGCTGTTTTCATGAGGACAATCCCAGCAGGGAAGGGTCTGGAGAAGAACTGTGTTTTAGCAACACGTAGGTGCTGCATACTCTGGGTGCCTGTGCCAGACCACTGGCGGGGGCTGTTGGGGTGTGGCTGGGGATGGCCCAGAGCCCTGTGGGCTCACACAGCCTGCCTGGTGTGCAGACAACAGGAGGGGCTCAGTCCTTTGGTGCTTGGGCCCCAGGTGTGTAGGAGGTGGGATGCATGTCTATGCTCTTCGTGGGCAATAAACCAAGTGGCAACAACCCCCTCCCCCACCGTGTCCCTCCATTGGGTCTGTCTTGTTTGCCTCAATTTAAGTGGTCAAACCTCCAGTTACTCCCTGTACTGCAAACACAGAGGTTTTGTTCCAGGCTGCTACAGGTTACCTCTCCTCTGGTGGTGCTGAGCTTTCTTTTCACATCCTGTGAGCAAAGGTTCAGGAGCACAGTCCCTAACTGTACCCCTGCGTGGGACTGGGACTTCAGCCCCTTCCCACTAGGTTATTTAGACTTTCCACATGCATCTGTTGCACAGCAGAGCATTTACAGCTGTATTGACTATCTTCACATCTAGGGGGTTTTTTGTTTGTTTGCTGTAGAATACAATCTCTGCTCTTGTTCTTTACACCCAAACTATCACCTCTTCCTGGAGGCTGACAGTCACCTCCTGTGGCCACCAAGTCCTGACCCCAGCAGTATCTGCTCTGGCAAAACTGGTCCCTGTGCCCCTCCTAGGACCCACAAACCCTTCCTTGGCCCCTGACTCCTGACACTCAGCCGGGCTTCCACACAAGTTCTCCAGGACGTTGTCCAGCCCAGCTCTATGGAGTTCTGCTGGTCCTTACACTCACCCTTCTCGCCCTGCAATCCCTGTGAAAGTTTGCTCCATGAACAGAGCCATCATCAGAGACTCATGTAGACATAAAGATTCACCAGAGTGTCCTAAGCAGAGGCATCTCTGCCATACTCTGTTCACATGGATGCCAACAGTCAAACTCCTGCAAACCAATGCTCCCAGCAGTCACACGGATGGGTTTGGTGCGTGATAAACTGCATATTTTGGATGAACATCGAGCATTCCTGACAAATGAATAGGACCATTCAGGACCTATCTCCACAGGCATAAAGAGAGTGTCTGAGGAAAGAACTTTGATGCTGGGTGAAGTTGCATCTGTGGTGTGGGAGTTGAGCTGGCTGGGTTGGAGCTGGCATGATGATGTAGTGGGGATTCCATGGATTTAAGCAATGTGTCAGGAGCCACCAGCTGTTCCCAAGACAGAACGTGAGTCTTATCCCATAAAGGGTATGAAAAGTAATAATAATAATAATAATAATAATAATAATAATAATAATAAATAATAACGATTATAATAAAAAGCCACCTTGTTCATGAGTCACCTGTGATGAATATGTTCCTTTTGCAGTGTCTAGTGCTGTGTCCTTTGATTGACCTGGGCTCTGATTCAGGCTGACATTTACATCTGGATCAAATGAAATTATGGCTATCGATCAGAATTTTTGTTGATCTGAGTGGACTTTGAACAATAACCCAGACATGTTCCTCTGCAAATTTCGTGACTTTATGATCTTGATCTTGACCAACAGTGGTAGTCAAAAGACACATGCAGGTGAAAGGGAAGAAAAGGCACCTGTAAGGCAGGTTTTCCCTGTCTCTTTTGTTAGTTTTCATATCATGTTTCCTTTATTTCTGTGTGTGTCAGCTCTTCTCCATGTTTCTTCAATTCTTTTCCTTTTTAATTTCTCTGTCCCTTGTCTTTGATGTTTTCCTCCCTACCTGATATTCCATCTGCCCTCCTCCTTTCTGCTTTGAAGAGCATTGCTCCAGCACCAGTGCATTTGTACCTGCTGGACTTGTACGGGCCCAGCTGGCTGATGAAACACAAGGACACTGCCTTGACGCCTGCTATTGCTCTGCCTCCCCACAAATAGCTCTAGTGAGACCCTGGGACTTCTGCCAAGGGAGACCAGTGCCCCTAACCCCCACAGGGCCCTGCTGCAGCATCCCGTATCCCATGGTAACACACGCTTCAATGTTTTCTGCTTCAGCTCAAATTCTTGAGAGAGGAGCCTCAGTTTTTAACTCCAGCCTGGCTGCTACTGCTCACCACTTTCCCAAACTGTAAAAGGCCATGCAGCTTTCTCTGCACTTGTTCTCTTGGAGGAAGAGCTCAATTCAGAGAGAAGGTCCTGGCTTCTTTCCAGGACTTAAGTGTTAGGTAGCTTTTGTTCATTTGCTGAATCACCCCACCCTGACTGATGGTGAAGTTGCTCTGTGCAGTTGAATATTGGCAATAGCTGTCCAAAGCAGGCTGTTTTGGGGTGAGGGCTGAGCCTGGCAAGGCTGCGGGGCTCCAGCATTTAATCAGTTTACTTTAGCAACACAGCTGTTACAGCTCTTATTCTACTCCTCATGGAGCAGGCCAACTCTAATTTTTGCCTGAGTTCTTACCTGGAAGCAGAATTTCACACCCAGCTCTAGAATTTTAGTTGTTTCTAGTTAAATACTCACAACCACTCTGGTTTTGAGCTGTAAGCTGATGACAGGACATTAAAGAAATGCCTGAGCATTCAGCATTCATTCTGCTTGAGGAGCTGTTTCTCCTGGCTCTTTGTCTAGATCAGATTAGAAAAATGCAGCTTAGGTACCCTTTCCATACCATTCTTGCCCTGTTCCCCTGGCTTTGTCAGGCTGGCTTTTCAGCTGAAGCCCTGTTCCAGTTCTGCCAAATCACTTCATTCTCATTCTAATTCCCATGAATTTAAGTTTTTTGCTTCTAGTTTTTGTTAACAGAGACAATATTGTTTGGATCCAAGTGAAAATCGTTGGTTGGATAAAGCTAGATGCAGAGGGGTGAGAAGAAGCAGAAACACCACTGAGGAGGGCAAACAATGCAGTGAAGAGGAGCTAGAGAAGCACTTGTGAGAAAGCACTTCTGGGCTGATGACCGGCCAGACCAAGGCTAGAAACAGAAGCTTGTTCAGTTTCTTCTGTATGTTGGGAAATAGGGGCCTTTTTTGTTCCTGGTAAATAAGCAGCGTGTGTCACATATTGTGTAACTCCATCATCCATTTGTTCTAAAGGAAAAAAAAGACAATAGCCAGAAAATTGCAAGCTGCTTTGTCTGTAGCATAAGATAACTGCATGGTGCACCAGGCTAATAAGCCTTTTAAAATATAACAGGTTTAAACCTGTTTTGCAGTAGGGAAGGACCTCAGTGTATGAAAGAAACCTCTGGATTTTAGTCCAAGTTTGCCTGTTCTGCATCCAGTGTGGAAGGGTTTCCCTACACAGTACTGTACCTGGCAGCCCTGACAGGGTGTCCTATGAGTGGCAGTGTGACTTACAGCGGGCAGCACTATTGCCTGCTCCACAGTCACTCCCTTTCCTTCTACATGGCTGTTCAGTGGCAGTGGTGGGGACAGCATGTCACCCTTGGGTTACACAGTACCCTGGTAACATCAAATGGCCCCAGGAATCTGACTTGTAGGAGCAACCATAATATGAACCAGGTCCCTAAGGATTTCCAAAGGAGGACAAAGAAACCTTAACACTCACAAGGCAAAGTGATAACAGAGTGGAGGCAGCTGAGCTGCTTGTCCCCACCTCTTTAATAGTAAAGATGTCGAAGTTCTATTATATATATGTTACTGCAGCTCCTTTAGATTTAATTTAAGCTACATGACCTTGCATTTAGTGTGCCTGCCCTTGTTTGTAATCTAATCAACTCAGTCAAGAGGAATAGTTGGACAAGGATGAATGTAGGCCCAGAAGCCAGAAATTAGATTGTGTGCAATTACATCTGTGGATTTATAGGAAATATTTACTGCAGAAAGTGGGAATTTCTATCTTCTCAAGAGCCCAACAGGAGGGAAAGTGAATGGCTGACACATTTATTGCATGGAATCTGCAAAGACCTATGGACTTGTCATTAGATGGATGGAACAGGCATGAGAAAATAAACTGGTTAGTACACAAGTGGAAGAAAAGTCTTGCTAGAACCATTCTTTCCTCATTGATGGGACAGTATTGTGATGGAAGCCATAAACAGGGGTGTAGGAAAACATAAGGGATTTTTTTTACTTTCTGAGGCCACTTCAAGCAAGTGTTTTCCAAAGCACAGCTTGCATTCTACTGCTGGCATTGCTCAAAACCATTTTAGTTCCTTCAACCCGGAGGCTGCTCAGCTCCCACCCTGGGCTCTCCTTCTCCCTCTACCTTATCAGTGTTATGCCTAGCCCTCACGTCTGATCTACATCAAGGGCTTTGTTTTCTGCATGGTAGAAATGATTTGCCCTGACATGGGCCACAGGGAAGATGCACATGACCATCATGGTCTCAAATGGCCACTTCACTCTTGTTTACTTTCCCCTCCTGTTGTCCTAGGCGCCGTAAAAATCACCCAACCCCCCGGCCCCAGATCCTGTGCCAGGAATTGTAATGTAAGGCCAGAGAGTAGGGAACATGCATGGGTAGATGGAGAGATGCTAAGAACTAGATGATCTTATGTATTTTAACTTACTTCACATAGACAAAAGACATTTGAGTTTGTGTATGAGCTCCACAAGAAGTTTGTTTGCCCTGGCATAGGATCCTCAAATCATTACATTCACATTTCCAGCTCTGGATAGTAACATTTTGAATATAAAATTAAGCAAATATTTTACTTTAAGTCACAAACCCCAAGTCTATTCACACTGGATTTTGGGAAACTTTTATAAAAACAACATAACACAAGATTGCATCTAAACTGCTTGGCAGCCAGCCTGTAATGGCAACCAGGAGGTTTATTGTTGTGAATTAGTTACTTAGAAGAAGCTGAAAGTGTGACAAAATAATGACAAGAGGGGTTTTTATTTGTAGAAAGTCAAAGCTGATTGTTCTCAGCGGGAACACGCTGTACAGTGTTAGAGCATAGACTGCACCAAGAGAGACGCAAACATAAGAACCCAAGAAGTGAGAACATGTGATGGGGACAAACCAGAAGAAGGGTCAATGCCTGAACTACTTGTAATAATGGATTTGGATAATGTTGATAATTTGGATAAATTTGAATTTTGGATAATGGATTTCTTTATTCTATTCCATGAAAATCTCTCCTACTACATTGTAATTGCATGAAGAAATGGACCAAGAAAAGACTTCCTCTGTTCTGGGTATGCCGAGTGCGGCTTCGCTTGCGAACCCTGAGGGCATTGTTAGTGCAAGCTCTATTTCTTGTGAAGGAAGCCAGCCTGAGAAATAATGAGCAAGAATAAGGGGTCTGTTGGCACAATATTATGATTATTTGAGGAAATAATGCGATATGAAGATTAGCACAGGATAATAGCTATTGCATATAGCAGTGTTTTATGGTCCATTCTGCGTTGCTTAACATTATTACTCATTCTGTGTCAGGCACTGTTAAACTGAATTTTAAAAGGAGGCCCTTTGCCTTGCTCTGGTGTTGGCGGCTTTGGTGTATTGTTAAGCCTTACAGTCTACGTGTCTCTGTGCATAATGTAACACTTACTGGTTTGAACTGTAATTCTCTTTTATAATCTTTTAAAACTGTGAGATATTGTCCCTTATGGAATTCCCATAGCCTCAAACTTGATTTTCTCATAAAAACAAACCAAAACAGTTCTTTCCTGAACTTTGTAAGTTAGTGTAGACTATTGCCTCTCTGCAGAGGACGTGGACATTTCGGTATCTTCTTCTTTCTGCAAGTTAAGAAGCTGTATTTTCCTTTGATGTCTGTGGCAGGAAGGAATTAATCTGCCGCTCAGCAGCAGGATTGGGTGACATCAGTCCTTGTGCAGGTCCATGGGGTCCTGCAGAGCTGACCTTACTGACTCTCACTGCCACTCTCCTCTACAAGGACTCAAATGGAACCCCATGCTAAGACCAGTCTCATGAGATGGCTCCAGTCCATTGCAGAGCCAGATATGACATGGCCAGACAAAATTGCCCTATGCAATTCAAGGGCAGATACTTGGGAATTATAAAATTTAGTTAGAAACTTCAAGCTATTAATCCTTGCCAATAGCTATGAAGATCTTGCCAACCTTTGACAAAGGCATATAGTGATAGGAAAAGGGGTAATGGCTTTAAATTGAAAAGGGCAAAGAACCACTATGGGCCACATCCTGTTACAGTCCCTGTGTAGAGATCTGAAGGAGAGTGAGGAGACAAAGCAGGTCCTATGCTGTGCAAATCAGCCCTAGTGGCACATGTTGGTCCCATCAGGAGTTTTGGGCCATCATCTCGTCAGAGGTGGGTGTTACCTGGATGATCTGGCCTGTTGGGAAGACTGTATTGCAGATTTAGGATTGTCCCTGCAGTGCCTGAACTCAGCCCTGCATCAAATGCATGTGGCTGTAGGACAGCTGAGGGTTGGATCCATCCTAAACACTGGCCTGCCTAAACCACACAGGGACAGATCAGCCCCTGTGCCAACATTTCCTGCTTCAGGCCCAGCCCCAACAGTGTGTGCTTGGACATGACTGCAGTGGGGATTTAAATCCACTGCTCCAAACTTCCTGAAAACTACAGCTTAGACTTAGTGTTGATTTTATAAACTAAGGGCCAAGGGATGAGCATCAAGACCTGATCTTCTCTTGGGCTGTCAGGGTTCAGGTGGGCCTGGGTTGGAGAAGAGCTGTCCTCTCCTTTGACTGCAGGTTGGTGGCATTAATCTCTTCCAGCATCCCAAGGGCATCGTGGCAAACGTGCACATTTGTGACAGGCTCTCCCCAGAGAACTTGTCCCTATTTTTGGCTGTCAGCAGGCAGCTGTTTCCTGCCAGCTCCCAAGGGACAAGGTGGGGGTAATCCCATTTGCTACCACCCTCATTTTTCCTTGCCCATCCATGTTCCAGGGACATCTCCAAGCAGAACAAAGCTGAAAATGCACTGCTTTCTCTGCTGTTGCCCTGGGATGAGGTGCAAGGCATACCTAATCTCCAGTGAGTCAGGAGCTAAGTTTGGCTCTTCCCCTTTGTAAAATCTGTGCCAAGGGAAGATTTTTCTGAGCACGTCAGGTTTATTAGCCTAAAAAAAATGTAAGGAGACAGGCTATTTATGTTTGTGAGTGCCACCAACAGGCACCACGTGAATTCTCTATTTACCTCTCTGCTGGGGGACTGTACTCCCAGTCTCCATCTCACAGCTGGCAAACGTCTAGTAGGGACAGGACATGCATTATGCTGTACAAGTCTCAGCATCCTGGATCACAGCAGTGGGTCCCAGGTCACCCCACATCTCTGCACACTGCTGTGAGGCAGCTGAAAACTGCAGCTGGGTTTGCAGAGGGAGCAGGGGCAGAGACAGAGTTTTATTTGTTTGGGAAGCACTCAAACACCATGGAGATGAAGGCCACATAAGCACCTAGGTAAATAGAAAAGGCTTTGCTAACAGCGAGCAGTAATGACTAATGAGTCATCCTGCTGCCCTGCAGTGTTGTTATCACTTTTGCGTTGTGCAATCAAAAGCCATGAAGTTGGCAATAAAAATAATGCACGATGAAATTAATATCTGCCTGGTTATGCAGAAGGCAGCCGTTTCCTATAGATACTCAATGAAACATAGGCAGATGCTTTCAAAGTCAAATTCCAATTCAAAGTCAGATTATCCAATTTCTCTGAGCTTCCAGAAGGCTCAGATCTTGATTGAGATGCCTCTGTATGGATCTCTCTTTAATTAAAACTTTATCAACTATTTAACTGAGGAATGTCTCCTGTTCTTTCATGACAACATGCCTCTCAGGGTTAAAGAGTCACAGAAAGAGAGCACCTAATTCATTCAGCACTGCAGTATGGACAGTTGGAGATTGCTCTAGGCTAGCAGCTCCTCTCTTCCACATAATTAGCTGTAACTCAATAGATGGAAGCAGCCATAGGGGATGTTTTTTCCTGTATCTGATGCCAAGAATATATAATGTAAGGTAGGTATTAAAGAATAAAACTTTTTAGCTAAAATGGGGTGTCTCTTCTTCCAACTTTGCACCATTTTAAGTGCTGACCCTGAGGTGAACTTTAAAAGAGTCTCTGCCCTTACCCACTTGCTTTTGTATATTGGGGTTTTGGATAGGATTCATCATGAAAGAGGCTATTTCTGTCAAAGAAGCTGTGCTTCCTGCATATTTCTGCTTCTTACTAAAAGTTTTCTTTTCCTGTGGGATTCTTGAACTGTGCTTCAAGTTCAGGTATTCAGTTTCATTGAAGGTAAACATACCAGTACTGGGAGTAGATTTCAGCCTCAAACTTTCAGAGATTCAGCCACCATTTATTTTAATAAATGTCACTTTTAGTAAAGAGAAGGAGAAGCCAATCCCAAATCTCTGGGTTGAAACTGTAGGAGACCTCATTTGTATCCAGCTTTCACAGTTCAGTCCTGCCCTAGTATAAGCTGGCTCTTCTTACCACTGCATTTAGATCCAGATCTGAATTCAGGCCTAATATTTGTGGTTTGGGCCCATCTCATATTATTAAACATCTCCTCATCATTTCACTACTTCTGGTCAGTCACTCCCATTTGGAGAAAGGATTTCTCACACCAGTTTGCATTTATTATCCCAGAAACTCTACCCCAGTCATGGCTCCAACTTAAGTTACTGCCAAGCATACATATCTGTTCATGTCTTTTTGAGCTGCAGTCCTCTAGATATTGTGGAATAATAGGAAGGGGCCCATAGGGATCACCAATTTCAAATTCTGGCCCTGCAGAGAACAACCCCAAGAATTACACCACGTGCCTGAGAGTGTTGTCCAAACACTTGCTGAACTTCAAAATACATTGTTCTCCAGGAACCAACTCCAATTATCTTCAGCACAGTGGTTCTGAATGTGTGCAAGAACAGGATGGGGTCTCAGTTCCTTTTCTCTACCTGACAAGTCACTCCATCACTAAGTTTTTCTTCACTCTCTATTGAGGCAAGGCCCCACTCTTTCATTTCATTTTACTTATGCTTTTTCAGCTCAGCTTTGTGAGGATTCTCCATTTCTTGCTCTATGTCTCCATGATGCTCAGCAGCTCACCTCTTTCCTCCTCCATACCCACTGCTCCCCTGACTACTCATGGGTAGTTGAAGAGTGGTTTGGGGAGCAGAAATTTTTCATTTCTTGATCTGTATTTTGGAATTGAAAAATGCATACCGAATATTCAGTGAGCCACAGAAGAATTTTCTGCAGACTGGTGTAATTACATAATAGATGTGAAATTAATCTCAGGTCATGAAGAGGAGGTTTTAGGTGACCATTGAAAAACACAGACGTTCCTCCAGCAAGGCTTGGTATCACTGGGTTCTTTATCAGCAGATAGAAAACACATGTTCCTTTCTATTAGTAGGAAGTCATAAGATTTTTTTTTTGTTTGTTTGTTTTTGTTTTTGTTTTTGTTTCTAGTAGCTGAAAGAGCAGCACTCCTTTGTGTTTACAGCTCCCTAATACAACCTATAACTGACTCCAGGACTCTAACTCAGAGAGTGGGTAAGAGAAGGTCATTACTTGTCAGATAGCACTCAATGAATCCTTTCAGCAGAGCAGAAGGACAAGAGGACACTTCAGTAAAATCTGCCTTGGCTTCATATGAGTTTGGTGGAACAACCATAATGCCCTTCCTTTTTAATTTTGGTTTAATTTTAATTTAAAAATCAACAATAAAGTATAAAACAGCTCCTAGAAGTAATCTTTTAAGATATTGGGAGATAATTTCAATGAGAAAGTCAGTTGCAAAGAGGTTGTCTCAGACAAACAAAATCAACGCAGGACAATGTAGTCAATGAATGGATGGCTAACTGTTTTACAGTTCATTGGGTTCCGTTGGAAGTCACTGGAACTCATTTTATCTACCTCTGACTATTTAAAAATTAAAAAGTTTGGCTTAAAATTTCTAAGACTTTTACAGTCTGATTCTGTGCAAAGGAGAAAGGCACTCTGGAGGAACAACTCAGCGTAGATGTCACAGAGCCTACTTAAGCTTCTCTCTGAAGGTAACTACAAATTGTCTAGAGAAGAATCCAAAATTACTAGTCTAGCCTTGATCTCTAGTTTTTACATGGCTTAAATTGAGTGTAATAAATACTACTCATATTACTCAGACCTGTAGTGGCCAAGATTTCTGTTGCTTTCTTCTGACTGATTTGGTGGCTTTGAATTGGCCTTGCAGTGGATCATATTGTAAAAGTCCTTCCTGGCTGCTGGTCCCATCTGAGCTGTGTGGACACTGAACTAGCTCTTTGTCTGTGAATGGGAGAGCGTGGTCCAGGGAGCAGAGACACAAACCAGGCACACCAGCTGGTCACTGGTCAGGATTGGTTGCCTGGGGTGAACTTTTGAACTGGACAGATATGGCCAGTGTCTGCAGATTTCAGTAATGTCTGTGTTTTGTAAAGATGATGGGATTTTACCACCAAATGTAACAGCTTCCAGATCTGCCTACTTGTGGCTCCCCTGAAGACAGGGAGGTGCTCGAGTCTTGTGGTTTTTCTAGGTTTGTTTGCTGCTCTGATGCTGTGAATGATCTGATAGGCCCTCCATAAACACAGTTGTAGGCTGCTTGTGGCAGAACCATGTACTGTGCAGTGATCCCCCAAGTGTGGATTTCTAAGCCTAATCTGTTGCTGTCATTGCTTGTAGAACATTACGTGGCCTGTCTTGGTGAGGCACCACAGGCAATATGTGACACTCATAGGGGATGGACAAGTACAGACATGTGCAAACAAAAGAAGCAAAAAATATCTGAGGGTGTGGGGAAGCCTGTGTGCTGGACACTTCAGCTCTTTGAGGAAGATTACCCTTCAGTTTTGCTCTCACATCTCACCAGAAGCTTGAGGGATCATCATCCCCTCCCACTGCCAGTCATGCTTCAGCCCTGGGACAGCATCCTGCACCCAGGCAACCCTCTTGGGTGACCTGCAGCTGGCTGAGTCTGGCAGAGCAGGGGCAGGGTCTGCACTGCAGTCAAAGGAAGCATCACTTCCAGGGATCCAAGTTGCTACAAACTGTTCAGCCACAGCCTTGCACCTTAGTCCAATCCCTACCATGTACTCAGACACTCCTGCCTGTGCCCCACATACTGGGGACATGAATGCTTGGCCTTGCACAGTGCTGTTTCTTTCACTGTAGAAGAAGCTACTTCAGAAACCTTCTGAGTAGGCATCACAGCTGGCGTGGTCATCCCAGACACCAGAGCAGGCAACAGACAACTGCGAATGGGAAGATACTCCCAGCTCTTCCCATATTGCAAATTCGAGATGGAATGTTCACCTTTGTGCAGTGTGGGCTGACAGAGTGAGATTTCCTTGCTCACTGTGCAGCCAATGTGCACAGGCTCAGGCATCTGTGGGGCTGCTCTTTGTGCATCTGTGCAGCTGCCCTTCTGTGGCACAAAGCCCACACCCTCCTCAAATAAACAGCTTTTTAAAGAAAGCTGGAACAAAACTACCAGAGGGAAGCATCAAGGGAAGCAGCAAGTAGCAACAGAGGCTTTAAGAGAGATGAACCCACTAACCACCATAAGTAGATAAAAGGAGATGCTTTCTTCATACTGTCAACTGAGTAAATAGCTCCATTGTCACTGGGGTATTATTTGTGTAATCCCTCAGAGTGAATACTGTTTCAAATCTGCTTGTTTTCACATGCAACCACACTTCCTGCTGCTGCTCTCAGCACTGCAGTGCCCAGGCCTGCCAGCAGCCCCATTTCAAAAGCAGTAAGTTCTTCCACAATGTGTTTTCCCCCCAACAAGTTCAGGGCCAGCTAGGCAGGAGTGAGGACACAGCCAGCTTGGCCATACTCCTGCAGCACCATGAAGCTAAGATGATCCAGCAGATGCCAGCTCCTTGGCTAAGCCCCTGAGGATGTGGTGCAGAGGAGGTCCTGGTCCCCTGGCAGCAGAAAGTCTATCCTGGAAGCTGTCATTTTGCCCATGCCATCCCGTGCTGCTTGGAACTGCCCTGGAGGATGCAGATGTTCAGAAGAAAACCCAGTGTTGCTGAAGAGTTCTGCTCTGGCTCAGGTGTTTCTTGTTTCCTTTTAAAGCAATACCACCTCTTCCTGCCTCCCACTCACAGAAAACAGTGGAGGAATTCCAGTGAGGAATCTGGTCCATTCCCGTATCATGCCTACTCCACACCATGGGGCACAGCACTGGAGGACACAGAAAGTTTTAAATGCTGTGACTTCATCAAAAGCCAAAGTCTTAATTGCAGAGGTGCAGATCTGAACTCCAACACCAGCACACACCTTTTAACACAGTCAATTTGATGTCAATGAAAGAGGTACATGTGAGCAAATCTGCACAGATTTGATAAAGGATCTATTTAATTGTATGTTATCAAGCTGGAGTAGACACCTTGTGCAACTAAGACAATTTATATTGACTTACCTGACTCACTGAAGATACCAAAATAGAATGGATAGAAACCAGTTTCAGAAAGGTGAAAAGTTTAAACATTGTAAATAAACATTTAAAGAGAGAAAAGAGGAAAAAGAACCAAACCCAAACCAAGCAAACCATTGCATATTTTCACACTCGTGTGAGGTGAATAGGTGCTGAGGTGACACATCAGTACTTGTCCCATTAAATTTGCAGAGGGATAATAGGATTTGTCCATGTATCTTCGGGTTCGGGCACAGCAGTAGTCACCTCCTGTGAGGACAGGTGGAATTTTCACATTACTTGAAAGGGAATTAAGGAAATCGTGGAAAGACTTGGGAGTATCTGTCCCCTTCCAGCTCCCACCAGCAGGACACAGTCCTGGCTTACTGTTGGCATGGGGGCTCTGGCAGCAGCAAGTACTCATTCTTGTGGGGCAGCAGCTGTGCCTTGTGTGCTCTGCCCATACACCTCCTCCAGGGCTTGGAAATTATCTGAGGCAATTGCTGTGGTGGGTATCTTACATGGCACTCTTTAAGACAGAAGTTCTTCTGGTACTGTCTTTGGAAAAGTGTGTGTTCTCTACAATCCCCCACATCACATTATGTGGAATACTTGGCAGTTTGCTCCCAAAGGAGCCACCTTTCCTGTCGTGTCTGAGTGACCTCGGAATGGGTTCCTAATTGAATCCATGCATGTGCTCCCCCAAGGCACTCTGACACTCCTCAAACCCATCCACTCGCCTCGTGGATCATTAAAACCCTTTGCTACTGACAGTGCTACTCCCAAAAGGTTTCTTTGATGTCTGTTTGGATATAAGTCTTAAATTATTTTATAAATAAGCATCTGGATGAAATTAAAAATAAATCTTATAAAATCTTCTAAAAATAAATCCTGTTTGCAGGCACAAATCTGCTTTTGAACAAAATTTTTGGTTTTCTCCCCCACAAAACCAGAGGTGGAAAAAAAGCCTTTCCCCAGTCTCTGTTTTGCATTTAGTGCTCAGCTACAAACTCAGAAGTGTCAAGTTTGTCCTCTGCACAGGCATGTTGAGAAGGCTTCCTGCTATGTGCCATGGCTTGACTGCTCCAAGGAACAAATCCAAGCCCTTTTCCCCATATGATCCATATTAAGCATCCTGGGATGCTTATGTAGGTTGGAGATGGGGTCCTGAGCCTCCTCCTCATTTCCAGTGGCCACAGTCAGCTCCAGGTCTGGCACGAACATCCACCTCCTTCCCTCCAAGGGCTATATCCGTGCAATCTCACTTGGTGTGAGAGTCGTGCTGCTGTCTCCTTCCCCACTTTCCCTCTCAGAGGGGCTCGCTCTTGCATTTGGAGCGCAGTGTTGGAACCTCTCACAGAGTGCTGGCACCTCTCTCTTGCTCTGTGGCTGCGTCTGCTCCACAGCTGGTTTGGCAGATGACAAGTGGCATCTGGTATGGGGGCTTTTGGAGCAGAAGGAAGTGGCTGGTAGGGACAAGATGCATCTAGGGTCATTGGGCTTAAAAAGGAGCCCTGAGAGTGGGCCATTCCCCGACCAAATGTTGTGGCTCCATATGACCCAACAGGTGGAATATGTCCCTCAGTCCATGACAGGTCCTAGGGGTATCTCCTCCACTGGAAAATAATTTGCTCTGTCTCTGCAGAGCTCTTGTCACAACACGCCTGAGACAGAAATCCCTTCTGAAGGCAGAGAGCTGCCTTGGCAAAGAAAAAAGAAAGTGGAGACTGATAGGAACACAAAATTCTACTTTTCTGGTGGTCTCTGCCTCACCCCTGAACGTGTCAAACTCAAGCTTGCAGGGAAAGCAATGAAGGATACTTCCCTGCCGAAGGCTTTCTGGCTGCATCCCTGCTCCAGACACCTCCTCTCAAATTCCAGCTCCCCTGGGAGACCAACAACCAGAAATGCTGCTTCTGCTTGAGTGGTGTCAATATTCTGTTCTACTGCAAAGACAGCTACGCTGTTTACTTGTGCTCTGCATCTTACATGTCCAGGCACATCTTCCTGATAGTTTTGTTTTTCCTTCTCTACTACTTTAATCTGGAAAGAAGGAGATCAAGAATTATCCATTTACCAGCTTTTCTACAGAGCATAAGCATTCCTAGGGGTTTCCTCTGGGATCCATTATTCCAGAACACTGTAGCTCTTTCAGCCTGTTTCCGCAAATCCTCTTGAAAGAGTGTCTGAGTCAACAGCGTGCCAATATCAAGCTTTGAGGAATAAAGAGCCAGGCCCCCAAAGTCATGAGATTAGCTTTAAAATAGAGAGTGGTTTAGGTTTTTATAAAAAACAAGCATTAAAATTTGGCATTCATTTTATTTACTTTTTGTTTTTCAATCTTTGGCATATGCTCAAGTCACACTTTCAAGCTTTTCTCCTGTAACTGTTAAAAACAGAAGCTGGCACTCTCAGGAGCTGATTCCCAAGACTCGGGGAGCTGGGACTTATGAAACTGGGATAATCACTGTAAAATTGCAAGAGCTGGGACCACTGAGTTAACAGTATGGTAAAAACTGATTGCCAGGAATATCATGACTGGCTTTCATTTATTTTTAAACCTTTTTGATCTGTGGACTCAGTCTATCTCTGAGTATTACCAAATCTATTAAATAGGCCTGTTTTTAAAAAAATTTATTTAGAGTATGTTGCATTTTCACAAGCTTTATTTTTCTCTCCAAAGCCCAGAGGGTATCTGTCTTCCTCTGCTCTGTGCAATAATGTTTTGGGTACATGCCAGATCCAGATTATTGAACAACTTTGTTTAGGTGAAGATAGTTTGACCCCTTCTAACTGAAGGTACCTCTATGCAAGGTGGATCTCTAAGGTCCTGTTGTAGCTGGTGGAAATGAGGGTTCCAGTCAGTGGTCCACACAGACACAACTGAGGTGCTTTGAGTAGCCATGTCATAGAATCACAGAATGGTTTGAGTTGGAAAGACCACCTAGTTCCAGTCCCCCTGCCATGGCCAGGGACACCTCCTGCTTGACCAGGCTGTTCAGAGCCCCATCCAACCTGGCCTTCGACACTTCCTGGAATGGGACACCCACAACTTCTCTGGGCAACCTGTTCCAACACCTCACTACTCTCACAGTAAAGAATATCCCACCCATGCATTGCAATCTACCCAGAAGGCAGCACTTTTCCTTTAGGCCTCTACTTGCCCATGTGTTGAGATGCTATATTTGGGTATCTCAGCAGGCACTTGCCACCACCAAGCAGATTTCCAGGTCAAGTAACTGGTGAGCTCATTAGTCTGGAGAGCTGCTCAGCTGACAAAAAGGGAGGCATTTTGTTTACATTTCCTCAGTCTGAACCAAACCTTGCTGTTACACATGGTCAGCTTGAAATTGTATTCCCAAAGTAAGTAGAGCTGAAGTAACAGAGCTGGTTGTAGCTGGGCTGCTCTCAGTGGCGGCTCTCTCAGTATGGTCATGCAAACAGGAGTGCTGTGCTGAGTCCCTATTTACAAAGCCCCATCACTACTTCTTTGAAGAGGGGTCCCCAGTCTGCAGTGTTAACTCTTCTTTTTATAAAATTACTATTTTTTAATTTTCATGCCTAGTTAAATCTGTACCAGTAACGCTTGTGATCCTTTCTTGTGTCTAATTATACTTCCTTTGTCACACCTTTACAATGGCCTTTTTGGTGACCTGCATTTTAAGGAAGAACCACTAAAACCAGCTCTTTTCGATGATTTTACAGCACTTTTTGGGAATTATTAGAAACCATTTTTTTTTTGCCAGAATCTTTGTTCAAGAAACCTTACAAATCACCCTAGTGCTTGGGATCAGAGGTGACAGACAGACACAAAGAGGCACTTTTATGGTGCTGACATGTACACTCAGTGAAAGTTTTTCCCTTCGCTGAGTGTATTCCCATTGCTACAGGGCACAATTGTGATTTGCTAAAACCAAGGTGTTACCACTGCAACTGTTGCTAACCAGTTCTGCAGTAACAGTGCGGGTTTTCTGCCTCACCAAACCCAACCCCTGCCTTCCCTCTGCTACCAGGAGCAGCCATGGCCTATAACCCCTTCCAGAGGCTGGATGAACCCTGCCCTGAAAGCAGTTGTGTTTTTGAACTCAGTCCTTCTTCTGGAAGGCTGTTCCAAAACTTCATGCCTCTGAGGAGAAACCTCATTTCCAGCTCTGCAGTTAGTTTGTTCCCATTTGTTCTTATGCCAGTATTCTCTTTTAAATTCAGTGGATCTTTCTGGCCCCATCCCACGTTTACCTCAAACAAATCTCTAGTGAGCTTTTGTACTGCTAATCAGCCTGACTAAGGTTATATTTTTGATCTCATCTCATAAAACTGGGTCTTCTTCCCAGCAGCAGTCCTCTACACCTCCACATATTTGACTTCATTTTCTTGAATGTGACTTGCCAGAAGTCTACACTGTTTCCCAGATAGTAATAATACCTCTCCCCTTCTACTGAAAGTGTCCCAGCAGCAGCATCCAACCTTATTTCTCTTGTTCAAAGCCTTACTATATTTATCACCTATTCCACTTGATTAGTACATCCGTGTTTTTCCCTTAGTACAGGATTTTCTGCTGATTCAAAGAAAATTTGTAGAAGTCTGCAAAGATCCTTCCTTACTCTGAGTGTAGGACCTCCAATTCTGTATAATGGTATTTCTGGCTCTCTTGCTCCTGTTCTCATGGAGATTTTATTCTTTCTAAATGACGCTCATCTCCTCCTATTGATCAACACTGTTCTTTGACATTGTGACATCTGGTTATTTCACCAACACTTTCCTTCATTTTTGTGGAGGCTATTGATGAAATATTCAGCAAGAACAGTTCAAAGGATCTTCTGTTATGAACCCCTTGTAATGACCTTCTTTCCTGCAGATGTTGTGTCTTACAGGATTTCTCTCTGCTATCTCCTCTTTGATCAGCCCTCTCCCCACTTTACTATTCTTTGCCTAATCCCCATTTTTCCCAGTCCAAATAATGAATTCTCCTGTGGCATTGCAGCAGATAGTAGACTTACTGCAGATCCCTGTGTAGAAAACAGTTGCATCAGAGAAAGAGATCAAATTCATCTGGCATGACTCTTACAAATCTGAATGCTTTTTAACCCATTTTCCTTCTATGTCCCTTTTAAAAATTATTCTGTCCATGTAGCTTATTTTCCTGCCTGATACACTATTGCTGTGAAGGAAGAGGATTGCAGTTGCCTGTTATACTTTGCTTTTCCCTCTTGAGAGTAGGCACTAATTTGCTCTTACTCTCAGCTTGACTGATTTGCAAGTCTCCTTTGCTTTGCCTGTGCAGTTTCATATGCTGGCTCTTCTGTCCTTTAGATACAACATTACACCATAGATTTTGAATGTCAAAAAGGTTTTTAAAACTGTTTTCTAGATCAGGTATGAACATTTCTGTCCTCACACTTCTGTGTTATCCCTTTCTTCTTGTATTCAACCACAACCTTTTTAAAACTACAGCAAATTATTAATTTCATTATGTACCTTTAATATTGCTTTCAGACAGGTCCATTTTTTCAATTGTCTTTTCATTTGAGGAACTTTAATATTTTTTAACAACCTCTGCAAGTTCTAAATCAACTACTTTTCTTGTAAATCTTCCTTTTTCCTTTCTAACACTAACATATATTTTCAGTACTCCAAAGAATCATATTGCATATTTACATATGTCTTATGTAAAGACATTTCAGGCTTCGCTGATGGTCAAGTCCTTGAGATAATTTAATTTGTTTCCTTTGAAATTAACTTGCCCTTATGAAATTGCAAATTTTATGTTACCTTTTTTTTTTTTTTTTTTCTTTCACATGAAGTTCAGATAAGTCCTCTTTGGTTTTATTCTATCCAAAAATGCATTTATGGACTAAGATTTTTGTTACCATTTATCAAGAAAAAAAGCTAAAATATCAGTGCCTTTGTTTGATTCAATGATTATATCATTAAAAAAACCCTGCTGGCTCTCACTGCCTGGAATACCCAGACACCACCATTACCTGTAGCATTAGTTCTTCCATCTATATGTGTGTGCAAAAAGGGAAAATTTCACATAACACAAACAATCCTGGTAGTATTTATCTCTCTACAAGTTTCCAAAAATCTTTGTTTGTAATGTCAGTGTTACCAGACAACTGGAAACTGATTCATATTACCAGTGGGAAATACTTTTTGTGCTCTGGTGAGAATTCGGGTAGATGCCTAGGCCTTTGATGGATTTCTCAGACATTTGAAGATAATAATGGGCAAAAACCAGTATGACTACTGCAGTCTGTAATGTCAAGATACAGGCTGGAGGAGAGAAAATCAAGAGATTCGTGCTTGGAGCTGAGTGGATGACAAATTAAAAGCACTCTTCTGGGTAGGTTAGACTCAAAACCACCTATAGAGGATGTTCCTTAGTGCTTTGATGAGGTAAACCCACTGTTTCTTCTGCTCTGTAGCATTATAAGTGTGCTGGACTGCTCTGAGGCAGACCCGCAGTACTGAGTCATGCTGCACATAAAACGTTCCATCATTCAACTCATTGAAGATAGGAGAAATTTCAAGCAGTCTGGGGCACATGGAACCAAAGCAGAGATTTACATCAACTCACCCTGCTGGGTGTGAGCCTGTCTTCACTTGCAGTACATGGACACAGCCCCACTGGAATCATGTAGTAGAAAATTACATAATTAGAGAATTAATCTCCCTAACTGAAAAACTCTTTCAAGCAACTGTCACAGACCTCCCGGTGCCTGAAGGATCAGTTTATTTCCGATGGGAGTTAGGCAGTCCCATCAACATCATGCCTTGGGAAATTTCCCCCCTAAGACTTTGCTGACTGAAGCACCAGTGATCTGTGTGTTGTCCCACCCTGTCAGCAGAGAAGTCCCAAGAGCTGTTTCCCAATGTCTGTGCCTGGGCAGAAGCTGCTGGGCTCAGTGCTGTGCCTCCCACCCTGTGCTTGCATCACTGCCATCTGTCCCCAAGGGTCCCACTGCCTCCCTGCTCCTCCCTGAGGCTGCCCAGGAGCTCCTGGGTGGAGAAAGAGACAAGAAGCAAAGAAAGCTGACAAGAACAGAGCAACTTGGTCTTGTGGGTGGCACCCTGCCCATGGCAGAGAGGTTGGAATTAAATTATGTCTAAGGCCCTTTCCAACCCAAATCATACTATGGTTCTATGAGAAGAGGTCCCCTGTGTGATGGCACCTGCACCAGCACAGAGACCCTTGGCACACGGGTGTGGGCACACCATGTCCCCTGTGCTAACAGGGCCTTGCTTCAGCCTCTCGTTGCTACCATTCCCCCCAGAGCCTGCTAACATCCTGCTGCTCAGTTTTCAAGCCTACTGTACCTCCTGGACCTGCTACTCCCATTTTGTGGGTGTGATGGATTTGTTTATTTCCACTGAAACACACTTATTGCACAGTACAGGAGCTGGACAGCACAGAGCAGAGCCCTTAGCCGCAAACAGTGTCAGATCTTTCACTCAGATATGGGTTATTTTGTGACATTGAAACATACACATATATAAAAAAAGAATAAATGGGTCTTGGTGTAATGAGTGTATGAAGCATTAAATCAGCAAAAGGACAATACAGGCTTTTGATTTGCATCAATGGGAAACACAGAAAACAGTGTTTGGAGTAGGCAGATCATAACTCACGCTGGAGTAAATAACACAGATATTGTTCTGACCTTGTGTGGAGGTTTGCTGCTTCAGTAAAAAAAAAATATTGCTGCTGACCATTTGTTTCAAAGGGGAATATGATCTGTAGAAGGACATTTTTAGAAGGAGTAGAGGTTAAGTTCATAAAATAGTCTTCTGCAGTCTTAATGTTCAGGTAGCATTCTATTTAAAGACCTGAAATAAAATGGTTGTTACCTCCACTCTGCAGCAGACGTGACTTTGTTTTGTTATTTTTTTCTTGACTGTTTGCTCACTGGCATGGATCCTCTTGTGTTGGGGGCTGTATGGAAAATGAGTGTGCACCCATTCTCAGAGGGACAGTGAATGTGTGCCAAGACTGAGTGGAGGACAGAGACATGCAGGCAAGCTCAGAAAAGGTGACTGTTCTGCTCAGGTCAATAGCGGTGGCCATGGCACCCTCAAAACCTTCTACACAAAGGCCAGAGAAAACCATCTCCCTTTTCGGTGTTCTCTCCCACATGAATTAAATTTTTTGAGACATGGTGATCTTGTGACAACCCTAGGCCTGAGGAAGAGATTTGTGATAGCATAAAGATTATACCATACTTAACTCAGTGCATTCAGGTCCTGGGACTCACTGACTTGCCATTGAAGATCAATAACCAGCCTGGTGTCCACCCTGCTTTGGGAAAAAGGGGTGCCACAAAGGGCCTAGCAGGTGATTAGCCCTTTCACAAAGCAGGCCCCTTTTAAGAGAAAAAGCAGGCACTTTGTGTGAAAGCTTCTGTTGAACTGAAAACCTGAACTTTCTTTGGAAAAAACATTTGATTAAAAAATGGGTGACATCATAAACCCTTAATCTGCAGCGTGCTTCCTGAACAAGTCAGTTATACTGACTTGGTCCCTCAGTGAAAAATTCTACTTTTTCTTCCTTGATTTGGAAAGGATAGTCATATGCAGTCAGTAGGAAGCCAGCCCTTTCCCAGCTCAGTTATACTGTCTTCCTGACGCAGATATTCTTAAGGATGGATTTGTGGTTTGAGCAGGTACATGTAACAGCAGATATCCCATTCATAAAGAAACAGGGCTCTTCCCCACACCACTGCTGAGGGTGTTCTGAAGAATCCAGCATCATAAAGTGCCCAAGCACCATAAACTTGGTGATTTTCCTCATATTCATCCCATTTCTTAGAGAAGCACTCAAGAGGAGCTGCTGAATGAGGCTGCAGCAGGTAGGAGAAGGTGACATGAGATGGCAGGGGTCAGTTGTGTGGCTTAGGCAAGAAAAATCCCCCACAAGCCATCAGCTTTTGGGGTGTACTGATCTGTAGATGGCTTGTTTGCTCATTATTACTATTCTTAGATCTTTTTATGGCATAGAAAAGAGTATCTCTGAAGCACCAGAGATGAAGGGATGGGGGAAATCAAGGGAACAGAATTGAGAGGGATGAAGCAGAATGTTAAAAATTAGGGTGCAGGGAATGGGATGAGGAAATAACAGTCATTGAGTGGAAAGTGACAACAAAATGACCCCACTGAAGCTCAGGGAGTCTCTGGACCCACACAGTGCTTGCTTTTAAACCTAAACCCTTGCTCCTGGTGCTGCCTTGCACGGCGATGTAAGCTCTTTAGGTGTAAGCTCTTTGGTGGAGCGAGGGCTGGCACCATGGTATTCCACGCCCCCCTGGGAGCCTGGCCCCAGGCCCCATGGTGGGAGAGGGTGCCAGCAGCACGGCACCACCAGGCCCTCATGCACATCCAGGGGGTTTTAGGGCCTGTTTTGTAAAAGCACCATTTTGTTGGTGTTAGCGTGTTGTGTTCCACGAGAACGTGAAGGCAGCTGAAGCGTGGGAGGTGCTGCCCCCCGGGAGAAGCATGTGCCTTGTGCTGCAGAGCCCCGTGCTCGAAGCCCAGCACTGAGCCTCCATCACCCCCAGGCACATCTGCACCATTTGCTCTTTCAAACAGGCAAAGTCAAACTCCCTCGTGCAAATGTGACGACTATACTTGTGAATCTCATCAAGGCAAGCAGCAACAATGTGTCTCAAACATCAGCACAGCAACAAAAAGCAAATTATGAAGTCTGATCTTACTTTCAGTTATTTTTTTTCCATGGATATTTCCCCATCACCTCCAGCTGAACTTGCCCCTCATTCCCAAGCTGGGAGATCTGGCTAATCAGCGTTGTTTGCAAAGCTTTCTTAGCCCTCAACAAACACCATTTCTTTGCTGTGTTTGTCAGCGTGGAGAAGAAATTATTGCCGAGATCTGAGATGTGATTACGTGTTTGTGGAGGAGGAGGGGGGTGGAAAGTCGAGGACATAATGTAATAATGAAATCCATTGTCATGAATAAATCTGTAGGAGGATTTAGATGTTTTTCCCTTTTTTCTGACCCACTTGGTCCTCACATGTCTGGCTGTGCCAAGAGTGCTCTTGATGCTGCAGGAAGGTAACATGAGGGCAGTGAAGAGATCCCTCTCCAGGTTTAGTGAGTGGGATGGATCTTACCTATTTCCAGGAGAAGAAATAAAAATAAAAATATATTCTGTTTAGTACAAGTGTGCATGAAATGTTATCAGTGGTAAACTCAAACCCTACCTGCCATTCTCCCACGGCCTGACCTAGCCATCCCTGCACTGGCAGTGGAACAATTTTTATGGAGCAGTTCCTAATTTCAGAGACGAGTTGTGGGATGAGAGGAAGAAAGTAGTTGGCCCTCCATCCTCATACAGAGCTCAAGGCAATCCAGGGTGTCCAGTGCTGGTGAGCAGTGTCTGTGATACCCACTCCACTGCAGCAGCAGGTACCTTCCTAATACAGCACCAGATTTCCTCCTCCTTAAAGAATATGGACTCCCTTCTGTGCTGGATCTTGCCACTTCTGCCCTTAGTATTCCCAGATTGCTTTAATTTTAGGTACTTCTCCTATTCTGTCCTTACTTCCCCAATGTGTCACATTTCTTACTTCATGTTTACTCTGCTTTGTAATTTTAGCCTGGTTTCCTAAGGAAATGATGTACAGTTCAAATGAAACAATCATGCATGCTGTTTGGGGCTCTATATATGTCCTATTCATCCTCCAACATAAAAAAACCACCCCAGAATAATGCTCTGCCATAACTGCTTCTGATGGAGGAGAAAATACTTCCAAGATATTGCAGCAGACGGGGTTCTTGTGCTGCCAGAGGAGGGTGTGGTACCCTTCACTGTCTCTCCCTGCTTCCCTGACAAAGTGCTGCTTTGCTGCTGCTGCTGCACGAGGAGAAAACAGGAACACCACCTTGTTCCTGGGTATGAATCAACCCTTTTCTCCAGCCAGCATCAGCCACAGGAGGCCTATGGTGAGGACCTTACGTGTATCCCAGTTGTTTTGGGGCAACTCAAGTGGGCTGGGGTCGTGGCACCTCACATCCCCATCCCATCGGCCTTGGAGATGCAGTCAGAAGCCAGAAGGCTTGTGTCCTCGTAGACAGTCCACAGGGGGAAAGCAAAACAAGGCAAGGCAAGGCAGGACAAGTGTTTGAGTGCTTGCAGGGCCGGAGCTCAGCAGCCGCTGTTTTCCTGGGGGTGACGGGTGGGTGGAGGAGCAGAAAGGAACAAACAAGGCTTCAAGATGAGTTCATCCCCTCTCAAATCACACTCATTGAAACACATCTGTGTTTCCAGGGCTGTGTGCAGCAAAAACTGCCTTAGTCAGCTCTTGTTTTCAGTTTTGTGTGTTGGCCATTTGTATGGTTCTTTTTTTGCCTCCTCAAATCAGATCCTCTGGTGTATAAGGGCTCAGTTCAGCCAGAGCTTTATCGAGAAAGCTGCTCCCAACACTTCCTAATCTCATAAACAAGAAAAAAGTGACTTAATACTACAGAACAAAACCAGTTTTGTTGAAGTGAAGCAGTGGGAGCCTCAAAGAAACACCTTGCATGAACAGATCTGCGGTGTCTATCAGGAGGCTGCAGACTCTGACAGCAAAATGATGTTTCTAACCCAGGTAAATTATATTTTATTTTGAAATGGCACACAGCAGTAATTACTGTATTTGGGTAGTACCACAGGACACACAAGTAGCATTTAGCAGGGAGATAATTAAATCACCAAGGTGTAATTGAAGGGTTTGATTGCATTCCACCTCCAGTCATCAGCATCTGCAGCATTTGTGATACCGACTGGTCAGCTGGTTTGAAGGCTGGCACATCCCTGTGGTCCAGCAGGCCAGGGTGATGCTGCCCACAGGTCACTGCAGGCCTAGCTGTAGAAATCTGCATCTTGCCAGGCTGGAGATGCCTGAGCTGATGGACACATCATTGCCTACATGCCACAGACACATGTTTCATGGCTCTACTCATCACAGCAGATTCTTGTCTTAAGGGCATGACTTCTAGCGTGTATAGGAGAATCCCAGGTTTTGCTTAAAAAACCCTATGATTTCTGAATTGTCATGGAAAGCTCCAAAATATCCTGCACTGTAAAACGTCAAAGACCCAAGAACAAATACAGAATATACATTTTCCACATTAAGTTAATGTATTTTTACTTCCGGAGCTTTCAGCTGTCCATATGCATTTCTGAAATATCTCACTTGCAGTAAGAACGCTGATGTTTTCCCAGGGACTGCCGATGCAATGCTGCCCAGAGCTGACTTTGCTAAACTGAAACTATCAACTTCACTCAGGCTGGCTACCAAAGTTTTCTAGGTACCAAATTCCTGCAACAATCAATTGTCCCTGTGATTTCTCCACACTGCCAGGGAAATTCAGTGCCCTTGGTGGTGGCTCTCAGGGCAGGCTGGTGTCCTGGAGGTGTTGCTTGTGGCAGCAACCAGGGAAAGGAAAACTCCTTCAGCAGAGCAGCTGCAGAGCATAAAGCAGGAGCATTGCCCTGCAGACGTTCATTAACATTCAAAAAACAAATATTGACTCAGTTATGTTTGTGAGCTTTTCTTTTTACCTTCCCCAGACATCCCAGCTGTACAGCAGAGCATGTGTGAGTGCTTGAGGAATATTATCTCTGGCCTCAACTAGCCCCTGGATAAGATGTACTCTGGTGTTACTCAAAGTTGGAAAGGTTGCACTGCCACCCAGGAAAGGAACTGAAACAACAGGGAGCGTGGGGCAGAAATGGCTGCCCAGAGTGAGCACGGGAATCTGGACTTCCCACCCTGCCACTGGGTGCCCAAGGACCATGACTTTGGGTGAAGCCCTCTGTGATGAGAAACAGCCCTGATCTGTACACACTAAACACCCTGATGGTTGCATCTGCAGGACAGAACATATGAGAAATCTGCAGAACTGAAATGTTCCAGCTATGTGGGGAAAAGAAGGTAATGAAATAGTAGAAAATCATCCTGCATCACCTGTGTTTGAGAGCTCTGTACTGTGCCCAGTCACGGAGAGTGAATTCAACAAATACAAAGCAGTTATAAATTATTTATCCCAGTCACCAGTGTTTTTGCAGCAAAAGGCAACTTACTATTTTGCTACCAGTCTATTTCCCAAACCTAGAAATAATAGTGCATTAGGGACTCCAGATTTTCACAAATCCATACTCTGGGAGTCTGACCCCCATACTCAATTAATTCAAAAATGCATATTAAAAGATACACCACACCAGCACACTGCTGGAGAGACCTACGCCCAAAGGGAAAGCCTTTCAGCATTCACAGACCTGCCTGCCCTAAGAGCACTCCAGTGAGGCTGTACAATAAAATCAGAAAAAGCAGGACTAGAACAAACCTTGGGAGTTTAGCTACTGCACTGCCTTACTAATGAATGGGATTATCTCCCAAGTTATCCCTGACAGGAGTGTGCCCAACCTGTTTGCAAAGCCTCGAAGGACAGAAAATCTTTTACTGGGATCTATGTACCTCATCTGATCACTGTGTCCTGTCTTCTGAGGATGTGAAAAAGGCTTTGTTACATCCCTCAATGCAGTGTAATCTCTCCAGATTTCTCTTCTACAGATTAAATTCATTTAGCAGTAGTATTTTTGGTATGATCTTGAGGGACACTGTCATGTAGAGGCAAAAGGGATAAGGAAGCCCTTATTTCATACAAGCTCATTTAGAGGAAAAGAATAAAAAATCTTCCATAGAGGATGAAAAGAGAGCATTTTTGGCTACTCAGAAGAAATGTTGCATTCAGGATCTTTTAATACCTCTTGTCAACTGCTTTTTTTCTGTGTGAAAAAGGACAAACACAATGGGAGCTTCAAAAAGAAAATTGAATTTTTAAAAAGTGGTTGTTCGTTACCTTGTTGCCTTTCATGAAGAGCTGTGAAGCTAAGTGAGTTAAATTCAATGGGAATATAATACCAGGAGATTGAAAAATCTCTTGAGAACAATATGGACACCATGTAATCACAGAATCATAGGATAGTTTGGCGTGGGAGGTAATTTTAAGGGTCATCTAGTCAAACCCCCTGCCATGGACAGGGATACCTTCCGCAATACTACATTGCTCAGAGCCTCATCCAACCTGGCCTTGAACACTTCCAGGGATGAGGAAATGGCCATACTGACTTGACTGACTGACAAGTGACATACTAACTACTATCAGCAATGAAGTGTCCTGAGGGGCAACTTGGGCATATCTTTGGTGCAGCAAGGACTAGAGGAAAAAACAGTGAACAAAATGTGGAAGGAAGGGGGGAAGTCTCTACAACAGGGACTTAGTATTAGCAGCAGTAAGAGCTGCCTGGTGGGATGTTTTGGAGATAAGATTCAGTAACTCAGATAGGAAGAAAATAAAGGAAGACCAACTGAAAGACACCAAAGCAGGTAATTTTTTTATCTTTATGGTATGAGTGATTATACAGCTCTCAGACACAAGCACACTAACCTGGTTCTCAATAAGAGGGACTTCCCTGGAAAGAGATGGAAATATGTCTGACCTCTGTCTAAAAATGAAATTAATATCTCATAAAGAGGAAAATGGAAATAACTTGACTGTGGGTGCACAGATGTGGGTCTCAGTTGCAATACTGCCCTGGCAGCAGCTCTATTCACTGAGCCAGTGAACTTCCCTTGACTCTGGTGGGTGTTTTCCAGAACTAAGGGCAGTTGGCTTTGACAGAGGCTGTTAAGCCCCTGGGAGTTGGCCCTGCCAGCTCTCTCCCAAGTGCATCTTATGTCTCACACGTTTCTGTACTCAGCACTGACACCCTGACCCCAGGAGGGAAAGGGCCCCATTTACTGCACCTGGGGAGCCCCTCCCAGCTGTGCTCCCCTGGCAGCTCAGAGGCTCCAGGCTCAATCTGCCAAATGCAGTCTTGGGATGCTGTACTGGACTTGGGATGCCGTGCAGGCCTGCATATTTGGAGGAGTGTGTGAGTCCTGAGCAGGACCATAGGGTGGGCTGGCTGCTCTCCTGCATGAGCTGTGAACGAAACAATGGCAGAGTCTGCCACAGCGCCCACGCCGGCCTCCTTGGAGACACAGCTTGGGCCAGAAGCCCTCGGCACAGCCTGCAAACCCTGCCTGGAGCAGACAAAACCGCGAGCAGACTGTTTGTGGATCGGTGCCCTCCTTCCCACACAGACATATGCTGGAGGGAAAAAACAAGCTGCCTCTCTCCAAGTCCCCATGCAGGCTCCAGCTCTCTTGCCACTGAGCTGTCATATGAAAGGGAAGATCTTAAAGGTGGTCACTGCTGTCCTCTCCACAGGATGGCTTTACTCCAATAAAGTATGTCTGCAGCACAGACGTATTTTTGCAAAGGGATGTTGGATGAGTGCTACTGAGATGAAGAAGAGGGTGAACGGAAAAAGCAAGAGGTGTGGAAGGTGAATTATGCAGATAGAAGGAGGTTCTAGAAAGAAGACATGCAGCAAGAAGAAAAAACGCTCAAAGAGAGCTCACAGCAGCTGACAGAGCCCTGCAGGGGGTACTTCTCTACACAGACAGAGCAAGCACACCTCCATAACCTCATCCACTTTTTCAGGAATTCAAATTCCCATGACTTGGAAGGAGCAAAATATCTTCACTGATTGACATTTTTTCTGTATTGTATAACAGCTGGGTTTACTACATGTTTGGGAATGAGATTATCATTACCCTGTAGTTCCTTCCAAAAAACTCTTAAGTCCCCCCAAAAGAAATACCAGGAAGAAAATCTGTATAACAAGTTTTCTTTGATTCTGACTTCGTTCCTACCACCACAGAACTCGAACTGAGTGCGAACACAAGGCAGGGAGGAATGCAGAGGTAGAAAGAAATGAGCCCATTGCTGGCACTTCCTCAGGTCAGCAGGGATCTTGCAACTGGCAACCTTCATTTGACAAGCTTCATTTCTGACAAGCAGAAGACAGTAGCCTTGCCCAGCACTAGGATGTATTTGGGGACTTACACAGTACCTATGCCAAGTCAAGGACTGTCTTTAATTCCCAGGAGTAGCATCACTCCTGGATAAGTGCAAGAAATTAAGCATAGAGGGGCTAAAAATCACTATGAGGGACTGAAATTAGCTCAAAGTCAAGCACTTCAATCCAAAGTTAGCACTTTCCCCAACAAACTGTCCTTCCTCTCCTGGATTTCTTGCAGAAGCACTTCAAATTCTCTCCAAGTTCTTGTCCAGCCCCACAACTGAGGAAAACCCTGAAGAAATGGTAGCTGAGAAGTTCTCCCAGCCAGCCTGACCTCAGTCCTTCTCCTGGCCAACTCATCTGCTTCTGGAGGGGTTGCCAGCTGGCGAGCACCAGGCTCCCTCACACAAGCTGGCACTGCCCAAGGGGTGAATCAGCCTGCTGAGGAGCTCACAGCAAGGATAAACAGCTCTGGGGCTGGAGAAAATGAAATACGTGGATATTAATGGGAAAGGAATTGCAGGAGAAAAGTCTTGCAGCTCTACTGTACATCTGCTAAGCCTCAGACATAATGCAGAGATGGCTGCAAATGCTGGGTGACAATAATGTTACTGCAGATGAGAAAGACCAGATAAAATGGAAGAGGATAGAGAAGAAAAAAGTCCATTCCATCACTGGTTTATATCTGAGTGGTTCCCTGCACAGGGTAGAATGGTTTAAGACCACTGAAAAGAAAGGTGGGAGGGGGAGGGGAAAGGGTCTCTTGTAGGCAGGAGTGGGGCACACAGGTGGGGGAAGGGTCAATTCCCAGTCCTGTGGCTCTGACACCAGCAGCCCATTTTTGGTAGGAGCTTTTTCCCTTTCCTAGGTACAGCAAGCTCAGCATTTGGTTCTGTGATGGTAGAAGTGCGTTGGATGACAGGGAAAATCTACTTTTAATGGGAAACACTGCACCACTGAATCATCTGTGCTTTTCACATGTAGGTGCATCTGCTCCAGTGTCCATCCAGGAGAAGCAGATGGAAGAGGGGGAAGGGGAGAAAAGAGGCTGAATTTACAATCTCAGGAACAGATTTGTCTGGGCCATGCAGTGGCATCCTAACATAATGTGTTTGTACATCCTCCCCCTTGCTATAATTAATTTTTAATCATTCAAGCAAGTTCCCACATATCCTGTAAATCTCTTTTCACAAATTTTGCTTTTAATGAAACCCTTGCTTGCTTTCAAAAGAAAGTTGGTTTAGGGTGTGTCAGAGTTTGTTCATAATGTGTTTTGTTCACAGTAAACAGCATTTCCTTTTATTCCCATCCAGGGATGGTATTCAGACATCTGCACTCCACAGAAAATAGTGACTCTGGATTTACTGCTGAGTTGCAATGAAGTCACTAAGTTTGCTTTTATCCCAGTGGTGCAGGTTTTAGCCCTTGAAATGCATTAACTCCTTCTCATTTTGAATTTTATCCTCCCTCCAGTCTCCTTCTTAGTCCAAGTAAACTGCAAACTGTATCCAATAAATGATTATATTTAAGGAGCTCAATTGCAGAAGCACTCTGCCATGTCAGCACCAGAACCTTTTTACCTCTTTCTGGATGGCATCTGCTCTAATTTAACAAGAGCAATGCTTACTGCCCTGTCCTCCATGGTGGCTGTGTCCTGCATCCTGGAGACTCATCACCTGCCTCAAATCAATCCATCTATCTCCATCTCAGCCTTGCGGCAGAAACCCGCAAAAATATTTTTCTTGTTGTTACTTCTTGGCACGGGCTTTTGTATTTATTACAGGCCAGGATAGTGGAGTGAAGCACTGCAAAATCTGAATCCCAAATTCTTTGTTCCAAAAATTAACCACATCAAAAGCTCTGGAGGCAGAGACAGTCCCTTGGCTGATACTTTTCCTTGAACAACAGCAAAAGACTTAATTAGTATTAAAGATGAACTTTGCTGCAATGCTAAACCAGAACTCCCCGGTTCCATATTTTTCTGGAGTTCTGGCCTTATTTTTATTTTAATTTAGGAAAAAATGTAAACCCACATTTCCCACCCATGATCACATTTCACATAGGCTGTATACTAACTGTGAAATACTAACTTCTCCATGTTCTTTTTTTCTGTACATGGTTTGTACCCACTTCTGCTGGTGTCTTTGACTTTTCTTAGAAAACCTTGCTGGAGACCTTGAATCCCTCAAATAAGGTTTTTGGTGTCCTCTTCCCAACCTAGGGAGACTGAAATGCCCATGACTCTTTCTTGCATAGGCAGCTAAACTGGTACAAAGTTGACTCTCAGCAACCTCAGCCTGATGGGGTTCAGCAAAGGGATGATGAGGATGATTCTGCTGTTAGTCATGCACCCAAGTGCTCCTCTTCTGCAAATCTCAACCTGTCCAACAGAGGCAGATAAGCAGTTATCTCCAGCACACTGAGGGGGAATTAAGGGAGAAAGGCCAAGGGTCATGTTTTCCCAAGGGCTTCAGTCAGCTGGGTGGTTTTACCTCTGTTGAGGTGAACTCCCCTAATATAACTCTCCTGCCACCCCTACAAGCAGAAGCAGCTTGGTTCAGGACAAGCACCTCTAGCCCACCTGAAGATGACCAGACCAAGATCCTCTTGCTGTAACTGCCAAACTGATGGGGATGATTCTCTCCAGGTTTGTGGGGAAGACTGTTTTCTCTCAGTTCTTGTCCTGGCTGCCCAATGCCAAAGGAAATACTTAGGTGGGCAGCCACCTTGGCAGTGCCCCCATGCTGGCTGACAGAAACCTCCTCGCTCCAGGAGAGCACTCCCAGAATGCAGACTCACAGCTGGTGGTTCCATCTCCCTCATAATTGCCCTGTGCAACATGTCTGGCCCCCCAAGCCAGCAGACAAGCTATCCTAGCCTTTGAGAAGGAGGATAGAGAGTGTCTCACTGCAACAACAGAAATCTCTGCTGAAACAGGATGCAAAATCCTACTTCTCTGTAGTGATCTTAAAAACTTCACCCTGGAATGATTTGCCATGGGCTGCCTGCCAGTGCAACCCACCCAGATGAGGTTTCAGTGGAATAGGAGACGGTTTCTGAGAGGGGCAATGGCCATCTGGCTACAAACCAACAGCAAAGTCAAGAGTAAAACCTGCCATTCCCCCACTCCCACTCCAAACCATGCTATCCACAAGCCATAGGCCAAATTTCTTATACTCATGCTCAGAAATTTGTGCCAATGAAGCCTCACAACATCTGACTTGGATTGCTGGTGGAGCCTGGAGCTGCAATGGGGAGATGAATGACTGTTTTATCTGTCTGAAGCAAACGAGCAGAAGCACAAACACAGAGGTGACTCGATCAAACCACTTGATAGGCACAGGAGGTGCTTCATCCCTTGCCTGGGCTACAGAACAGAGGGATATTGGTCACTGCATTTCTCATTGGTATTTCTCATATTCAAATTTATATGTTACCCAGCACCCACACAGACCCACACAAATCTGAGCTTGCCCAAGAGCTGACTGGATTCCAGACAATTCCTCTCTCCATGGCCCTCTGCCCTTTCTTTATTGTTCCCCATCTCCAACATTAGTCTTTTCAGTCTCAGTCACTACTTTCCCTGTTATAATATTCTCCATGCATTTACAATATCTCCTTTTGCTCTTCAGTTCTCCTTGATTTATCTTTAATATCATGTTTCTATCCATTTTTTTGTTCTCTGCTCCCTGCTCTGCATAAACTGGTGTTCAGTTTATTACCCACTTCTGCCATAGGACTTCCAGCCTAGCCTTTCCCTTTGCTATCAGGGGCATGCAGAAGGGGTGAAAGCATTGAGGATCAATGGGGACTGCACCCCAGAGTTTAGAGGCAGAACCAAAACTGTCCAGACCTGTCCCCTCCCACAGGGCTGCTATTGCCCTGCCCTGTATCTCATAGCCTGTGCTTCACAATGGTGTTTTCTGCCTCTTTCTCTAGAAGAGGGCCTGCATAGCTGCATTTCCTGGAGATACAGCCTCAATTCTCACCTGCAGATGAGATACTCAAATCCACTTGCTCTGGGAAAAGTGCCTGTCTCAAGGCAGTTTTCCTCAACATGATGAACTGAAATAGAAATAATTTATCTCATGTATATGAGTGTGAGCTGCAGATAGAGGGTAATCTGCTGAGCCCGTCCTGCCAGGATGTCAGAGGTGCTGAAATCCTTGCTCAAGGGTCAAGCTCCTTGACTCTTCCTTTTTCTTCCCCCTCAGCCCTGTTCTGGATGTAGTCTAACATTTTGGACCTCTATAATCCATCCACTCTTTACCATTTTTCCACCCCACATCCCAGACTCTGGGCTCAGAAACAGGGCATAGCTCTTTCCTTGAGCTTTTCTCTATTCCAAGACCTCCCACATCCTTTTCCTCTAAAACAGCCCATAGAAAGAATTACAATATGGTCACAGCTCTGTGCTCCTTGCCAGGAATTTTTGCCAAAAATGACAAAAACCCAACCAAACCACAATACTGATAAGTCTAATTTATTCAAAACCCTGGGAAGCTTGACTGAAGTATTTCCGTGATCTCTTCCAGCATACTTCTGGAAGCCTCTTCCTCCTCTCTCTTGGACTGTGTTTCTTGCCATGAGTAAGGAAACAGAGATGCTACTGCTGTCCCATGGCATGGACAGTCCAGCTCAGCCACCTGGGTGTGTGCTCCTGTCCTCCTCAAACTGGGAAGACACCATAATGCCAACTCTGATGTTTCCTCCACTGGGGCTTGCCTGGGAATTTTAAAGCTGCCAACTGATGACTTGAGGGTTCTGGTCTCCATGAAGTTGGAACTGAGAAGAGATCCCCAGAGGGGACCTTGGATGCAGTTCAGCCCAGCATGAGTCACAGCTGCTAGAGCACAGCCAAGGCTTTGCATCTGAAACAGCAGCAGGTCACATTTGCAATCGGTTGCAAAAGCAGCTCTGTAGATTGTCTGCCTGCCTTGTACCGGAGACAGTTCTATTCCACTGGCAGCTCCTGTCAGCTGCTTTCAGAGCCCTGCTCTGTGCATGTATGAAATCAATCTCTCAGCCAGTTCTGCAGGTAAGAGGGTTTTGTGGCCCTTTAGTTGTCCCTCTCCTGCTTGTCCCCACAGTCTGTGGGATCTGGTATTCCTGTATGGTACTGTACTGATGCTGGCATTTGGGCCTTTAAAAAGTGACCAGCTGTAAGGGAACTCCAGCTAAACCTCAACAAAATGTAAGGAGGATCTTTGACACAGCTGTAACTGGTCCCCGTGGCTGCATGCTCACTAGTGAACTGATGCAGGCCCAGAGCACTGTGCCAGTGCTGACACAACATGGGCACAGCCTACCAGGTTTGATCACTTTGATTGTCTTTTAAACAGAACAGAGACCCCTCTCTGTTGGGGGGTCCCTCTGAACTATCCCATCCAGGTCCACCCTCACCATCCACCACAGAAAATCACCAGCTTACTGAGGCCTCAGATGCCTGGCTCTCTGGACACAACTGCAAAGGCCTGGGGACATTCCTCTAAACCCCTACAAGCAAGAGACCTCAAACCACCACTACAGGAGTGGGGCACTCTCCAGAGATGCTCGGGCATCTGTGTCCAATCAGAAGCAGCTCCCCCTGAGATGCATATCAGGAGGATTGGTTTTAGCAGACCTCTCTGGTAATGGGGTCTTTAAAACCTCGTCCCTTGTGCTCGGTGTGAATCAAATTTCCAACAGCTTTGTAAATACGTCACCAACGGGAGGCCTTTAGAGTAAGCATATTGCAGTTTCCTGACATTTTCATTTCTCTATCTTGACATTTCTGAAGGGCATAAGAGGCCTAAAAAAAGAAACAGCTGCTCCCAGGGAACCATGTGTTTTCAATTCCATCCTGCACTGGTGTAATAGATGGTCGTATTATAAATATGCAGCAGTTTTCCAAATGAGCCTCTCTCTCCCGCTTAAAATGACCTGGTACAACAGTATGGAGTGGGGATGGCTGGGAAGGAGAAGGACCACATGCAGAAAGGGCCCTGGGAACTTTCATTTAGAAGGTGCTGGTGTACTACATTAATATTCAAGTTACCAGCCCAGGCCCTGATGCTGCAAATATTTAAAGAAAACCCACTTGACTCAGGCAAGCAGTTGCACAGCAATGCTTGGCACCAGTTTCCAGCCTCTGTACACCATTTCCCTGACTCCTCCATCCCTTCTGCAGCTTTTTCTGAGGCACTCTCCTGATTTCTTAAAGTCTTTTTGTCGATGCTCATTTCTGTGCAAGGCAGCGTGTGGGCTGAGCAATTGCTCTCAGCAACTGTTATTTATCAGGTGATTTTCACATGGCTCCCTCCGCAAGGGACTGAGGCTTTTGTGAGACTTTGTTCTCCTTTTAAGTATCCAAACAATCCCTAACAGAATTAATATAATATAATAAAATGTAATGTAATATAGTAAAATGCCCTCTTTGGTTAGAATAACAGTGATAAATAAACCAGTGCAGCTGTAGCAAGATGCAGAGTTGTTCCGGCATTTCAGGGGTTCCTGGGTTCCTGTCTATCATCAGGCTGTCTGGGCATCACTACCGTGATGTTTACTTTATATATCCCTGTTTGCAGTTATTCATACAAGGGTCCAAATTTAAATGTTGGGATTTTCGGTTCTATGTGTCTATTCTCTGCTGATTTCTACATGTATAGGGTTCATTTCAGCCAGAACAGCTGAGAGTAGAAAAATACATTTGTGGTAACTGTTTTCTGAGAAGAAAAAAATGCAAACAAATGTATTTATGTTTTGGAGTGGGGTCTTCAGGTTGACGGTGAGAATGACTTGTACACCAGGATGTGCCATTTTTCCTCATGCGTGGAACTCCACCCTCACAGAGCTGTCCAAATTGTGCCTTTGGAGTTGCAGTTTGCACATGTGCTGGAGCACAGCCAAAATCCCTGAGGGGTTACTTCACATTGTCCAAACTACTGCCACAGTTCAGTAACCAGCCAGGCCAGCCCCAGACTCCAGACCTGGGAGAGGCAGGACCAGTTTCAATCCAATGCAAAGGTCAAAGAATCAGATGAAGCAATGGAGAGTTTGATGAAAGACAGAAAAGCAGCCTTTAATTTGATGGATTTTTGCCCTGAGTGTAGCTACAAAAATCACAGTGGGTTTTCTCTTTCCAGGAGAAGTTTTTTGGAAGGTAAGAGTTTGGTCAGTTATGTCACTGGGTAAAGTTCCTTGAGCATGGCAATTTGTGCCTGAACGTGCAGGGCTTGGAGCTGGACACCTCATCCACACACAAAACCCTGCAGTGGGAACCTTGATATTTTCCCTTACGTTATCACCAGCTCTGACTCATGCAAACAAACCAGCTGAGACATTAGTTGAATAAGAGATGGAAAAAAAGACATTCAATTAAGAGGGCCAAGGAACTGTAACTGACTTCATCAAGGCAGATTCCTAATGAACAAGATCCACAAACAGATTTGGTTCCATAATAGTGTGTTTTGCACTCAGAGCAATTTACATTCCAGAGAACTGTTGATATTTGGTAAAATTAGGCACAAAGATACTATAACAGTCTCCCACAGGGCCCTGAATGTATCAGTGATGGCATGAGGGAGAGGTCACAAAACTCCTTCCCAAAGACCACCCTTCAGGCAAACTCTTTATGTTGCCTTGCATGTGAGGACCCAGCAAGTCCCACAAGCATCAGGTGGAAAAGCATGATGATAATCCGTGGATGGAATGTGGGTACATCAGGAGGATTGGTCACGGTTCCCTCCAGGAGCCTTTTAGACTCAGTGCTGGTAAACAGGTACTTATGATGAGTAAGATATCTCACCCTCGTGTCTGACATAAGCAGGTGTCTTTAAAAAAAAATTATATCAGTAACAGATTTTTTTTTCCCTTCTAGCAATTCCTGCATCAATTAGCCATTAACCTGACAATCATTGGAAAGATCAAAGAACTAAAATGTTCAGATTATATATGTCAAATATTTCTGGAGTCTGACCAAAAGTTAGGGTGGAAAAGAGCAAAAAGCAAGATCAAGGGCCAGGAAAATTTGTGCAAATGTAATACCCAATCTAAACTAGTTTAGGGGAAGGAGGTGGAGGAGCGGGATGTAGATGAGCCACATACACCCGTGCAGTGGTGAGGGCATCTCTGGAATGCAGAGCTTCATTTTGTTTTGAGATCAGAAGAGAATTGTTCCATCACTTAGATGACCTGCTTAGCACCTGCTTCTCAGTTAACATCTGCTACAGGTCCAGAATTCATGCTTAGCCTGGAGGATGTCCTGTTTTGAAATACTGGTGTTGTCTTCAAATAAATTAGTAACTAATGGATTTTCCATCAGAAACCTCAGTGAGTGTTTTCAGTGCGTGGTATCTCTCAAAACTGACATATCATGATTTATTTCAAATACAGATTTCCCCAGCTGCACCTTCCAGAACTGGATCTGGTTATGCCTGTGTCTATAAGGATACAACATTTCTATGTTATTGAATTATTCTTCCTTAAGCGCACTCTTTTAAACAGTGACAAGTTCCTCCTTGTACTCAAGATAAATAGACCAACATCTTTGAATCCTACTGAAGGGCATGTGTTCTAGACATCTGCAAGATTTTTTAAGAAAGCACTACTTAACAATCAGTCTCCAGTTATCATCCATTATATGTTAAGACTTTGCTGGGATTTCTCTTCTTAATGTGTATCTTGTGGGCTTTCTATCACTGTTGCTTCTTGGTTAGGAAGTGTATGGTCAATGAAATATTCTATGGAATTGCAAGCATGTACTATACTTATGGAGTTACCCTCATCAGCTACCTTTGGAAACTCCTAAATATCACACCAGTACTGTTGACCTGCTTTTCTTAATTGATGGACATAATTTGTATGAAACTGCTTTAATTCCTCATAGTAAAGCCCTATAGCAATAGTGCTCTGTTTCTCTCCAGTGCAGGTCAGGGTAACTAACACAGTTTTAACCAAGCCATTCCATTTGCCCCTTCACTCCAAAGATCTCAAAAATTAAAATTGCATATGCTATAATAGAAAATAAAGGAGCAGGATATTTTTGTCCAGCATAATCCTGTGTAAATTAATTTTCTGCATAAGTTATTATCTAAACAAAAACATTTCTTAAAGGGTACTAAAAGAATGTACATTAGGTTTTCAGCATAGCAACAGTGTTTCCAGTTTTGTCACTGTATTATCTTTTCATCTATTTAAATACCTTTGATGACAGTTTGTGTGTGTAGTCATTCAGTCCGGGTAAAAACGAAGTATCCCTTGAGAAACTTTAGATCAGCAGGGATCATGTGAAGAACAAGTAGCTGTGATGGATAAACATGACCAGCCCAACCAAAGAGCAATCAATGAAAGCAAACAAATGGAACATCTTTCAAAAAGGAGAGTGTGCCAGTTGAAACAAGCCTCCATCAAGGTCTGCTGGAACTTCTGCAACCAGTAACTCCAGCTTTGCTTGGTCTTGGCACTGAGAGGAGGAAATACGTTCACAAGAATGAACCTTTCCTGGACAACGGATCCGATACATGGGACTGCTTTCCAAGACCAATCCTTGGATACTGGCCTCCCCCACTTGCACTTTCTCTCCTTGAAGGTTTTTTAGCAACCCTCTACAAGGCTGCTTTTGCTTTCTTGGTGCTCATCTTCACATGTCGTACAAAACCATAAGAACAGTTTTTCAGTTGAGTCACCAGAAAATCTTTGACTTGACCAGCTCATGTGCAAGACAACCATTTGAATACAGAGTAGAGTATACTTTATCCCATTGTGTAGTTACTTCATATTCATTCCAGTATCAAGGGCAGGCAAATATTTTTCTGATGTAGTCTCTGATGTCTTCACAAAATTGAGTTCTGCAATATCGGTGAACTTCCCTTTATGGTTCAGTGCCAAGCAAGAAGCTCCTTTTCAGCATTAATTTTTCATGCTTTATGGTTACTTCTCTTAGAAATTCACAGATGCATTTTGTGTTAGATGTAAACTCCAAGGAGCTTACATTTTGAACAGGAATAAAAGAGTGGAAAAGGGAGGAACAAAACCCCCCACATGCTCAAGTGAAGTAAAATTCTTCAGAACACCCAGTAATTAAGGGATGGAGCTGACAAAAAAGCATGTTGTGGATCCTCACTTGCAAGCTTTGAGGCTTTGAAGTCTTTTGAGGACCAGTCCCTCTTGATGGCAGGACAAGGCCTGTAGATGCAGTGTAATGAATTTAAGTGGTCCTGAACTGGGTGTTAGCTATTAAGCAGCATTGTTTCAGAAACAATGCATACCTCTTGACTGGGAGGGAGTTTCCAAGCTTATTCCATGCGTCAAATGACAAGAACTGTAACTGGAGTAATTTCTTACTTTCTCCAATGGCAAAAAGATGTCAGTTGTGCCAATCACCACTAATAAATTACACCGTGTTTCTCTTGTCACCAGACATGCTCTCTCTCACACACACATTTCTAATATCTAAGCCTGGGTTGCATTTATTAGCAAGTGCTGATGTGTTAAGTACCACACCTCCTTCTTGAGTCTATGTGTAACTTTCTCCTTATCCTGTGAAGAACCAGGACATAACCAATCTCAACTCCCTTTTCTCTACTAATGCCTTCAAGCAGAAGCTTTTTTGCCTGCAAAACTAGAGGCATCAGCACAAAACTGCCTAGGATTAGACCCTTTGCCTTTTATGGCAAAACAAACAGGTCTTCTTGAGGTCATATTCAAAATGATTGTGAAAAATGTGATGGGGGAAAGTTTTGGCTGCTTGCCAGTAGCTGTTCACATGTCTTTGTTCCTGTTGATGAAAACCATACTGATTGCAGAGCTGACATCCTCGTGGACTGGCTGCATGTGCACACAGGAGACGTGCAGCTGCAAGCTGAGCAGATTTTGCACCCAGTTTCTCACCAGCACTCTCCTGGGTGAGGGAAGGTGGCACTAGTGCCTCTGTCTCTTGCTCAGATCATTTTGCCACTACATCTAGGACACCTACTGAGTCCCCCTGGAACAGCTACTGAGTTTTTCTTTACCCAGTTTATCACAGATCCCTCAAAATTGAAGGCGTTTCACTGATTTCTAATGCATTGACAAAACATGCTGGTGCAGTATTAATTTGGTGGGATATTATTAACATATATGGGTCTTAGAAATTTGTTATTAAGGCATTTTGCTGGCTCACAAGTCATTCCTCTGGATGGAAAGAGCCTGCCCCTCTGCTTTGTGTAACTCTTTTTGATCTTCTTCCTGTGACTCTGGTAATGGTCCCTTCTGCTCTTAGAAAGAAAAATCCTTTTATCATCTTTTCTCCCTCTGGGTGTTTGGCTCTGTTCTCCACCTTCAAGGGGGTAAGGGGGATAAAGTTAAATGATCCCTCCAAAAATAGTTCTGATGATCAGGATTCTTCCTACTCATGGAGGGCCTGGGAGTATTATCTTCTGCCTAGCTCTGGCTTCACTCCTGCTTTATGCACAAAGCTCAGGAAGGTTGGCATTGAGGTCCAGCTTAGCCAAAGTGAAAGATCCCTCTTCCCAGTGCCAGAAAAGGATGCTGTGAGGTCAGTGCATAATTTTATCAGCAGCAAGGAAAGAGCTACATTGAAAAGTCCCTCTGACAGAGGCAGTGTTGGAAAGTGCTCTGTTCCCCATCTTTGTTGCCAGATGCAGGGGGTTAGAGGATGCCTGTGGTAGGGTGGCTGTCTTTGACCTTCTCACTGTCCTCCAGCATTGCTCTCTTCACAAGGAGCAGAGACCAGAGGAGCTGCTTGCCTGTCTCTTTCCCTAAGTAAGGGAAGCAGGCAGGGTGCAGACACCCCTTCTTTGGAGTGTTGTCTGGCTCTCACTTGCTTAGAGCCCACTTCTGTGTCCTAGCTTGTGTTGTACCTCCAAAAGCTAATTTCCCAGACTGTGCCAAAAGAGGGAAGTTCTCAGAATAACTTCAGCCTGATGGAGACATGAGGAGGAGCCATGTCCTGCCACTGAGCTCCCCATAAAGCCACAGGCACGGTGAGACAGCCTTGCCTTGAGCCTTTAGGAGACCTCCATGAAGCTGAAAGGCCAATGAGCACTGCAGCTTGCTCAGCAGGGCCAGTGAGATTGTGAGGAAACCTCCCAAAAGACAAACCTGACGTGTTCATGGGCATTACACAGAGCTGAATGAATCACAGGAAATGTGTAAGCAAAACTTGGGTGTTTTTCTCAGTGGAAACTCAGTGGCTGGAGGTCAAGGAACAGTGCTTTCTACCAGGGAAGCACTTTGAAGCAAGCCTGCAGTGATGTTGAGATAGGGGCTGAGAGCTGCCATGATGCTTCAGGATCTGAGTCTGCAGGCAAAAAAAATGAGTTATTGGGGATTTTTTTTTTATTTTGGTTTCAGCTTCTAGCTCTGAAGCATGGGGATCAGAGCTCACATCTGTGAATGCCGGGGGAAAAAAAGCTCCATGCTGTGTAAGCAGTGTGCTAGCTGTAGCAGAAAAAGAGTAGTGCACTGAAAGTTTGATGTGATCAAATAAAAACATATCCTTGTGCTACTCAGACTGTGAATGAGGTAAAATAATTAAAAGTTTGAGCAAAGTGCTTTCCAACTCCCTTCTGTTCTTTTCCCATAGGCATTTGATACATTGCTTCATCTTAACTGGGGAAACCATATTTAATTTGAACTGGATTTAAATCACCTGAGCCCTGGTCAAAAAGTAAATGCAAAGTCAAATCAATTTTGTGTAAATCTGAGTACAGCCAGCTACTGGGAATTACAGCCACTGCTAGCAATTATCACAGTTGTGATAGTTATTTCCAGAGACACTTTATATTTTGTTTTTGCAGGCTCCACTTCATAACACACAAACTTGAAAATTACCTTTTACGCTTCACCGCTGAAATGTTATTAATTTGCTAAAAAAAATTTAAAGAATCAATCAATATCTCAGAAGTTTAGAACTTGCCAAAGAGCCTTAATTTGCATTCAAAATATTTCTGTGTGAAAGATGCCTCCAATTTAATTGAATTTTCAGAGCTCTCTTGGAGGCTTCCTCTCTTTGTCTCAGGGTAATACAAGTCAGTATTTCTCTTTCACTTCATACGGTCACAGCCTCTAATCTGGGGGCAAGATCTGGGGCAGAAACTGTTGCTGCACTCATGATATGGCTTTGCTGGCTGGCTTGAGATTCACTGGGAAGGTTTTGCAAACCACCAGTGAAATCCATCCCAGTTCACCCAGCCTCCTCTTTTAACTTTCTGAAGCCATTGTCCAGCAGACATTTGCCCTTCAGAGAAGAATTTGTGGCTGAAGAGACTCATCAGAGAGTGCACAACACTGTGGGTGAAGGGCAAGTCTTGTGTTTAGTGTGCTCACAACCAGTTGCTTGCCTGCAGAAGGGATGTCCTGGAATTTGGCAGCAGCAGCCCTGGGGGGCTCTGAGCAGCTCCAAGAAGCCAGGTGCCTCCCTTCCATCAGATGCCTATTTGCATATTAATGAAGATACTTTGCACTGAAACCAGAATAACGTTTCATGAAACATATAAGACTGAGAATCAGGGAAGAAAAGCAACAATTTCTGGGCTGGGTGAACTGGCCTATGTCAGGAGAAGCAAAGAGCTGAGCTGACGAGCAGGCAAACAACCTTGTGGCTCAGTCTGCTCATGTATTCTTCAGCAAAAGAACCAAATCAAGCCAACCCAACCCCACAATGCTAAATACGAGAATATGAGCATTTTACAGATCAGATTAAAGAATCTGTGGTTCCAGAAAAAGACTAATGTACCAGATCATGTATTCATGCTGAATACCTCAGCCAGCTCTAACTGCAATTATACATTTGCTATTCCTAAATGTAATTTTTCCAGTGAGTGGCAATGAAAAAATTTTGACAGCTTGCTTGGAAGGGGGCTGTGCTTTGGTTTGCAGTGGCCTTGTAGCTGCTACAGACAACTGCTAATATCCAGCTACTGTACTCAGCTAGGTACCTTTCTGAGACAGGCATCTTCATAAAAAGTGGCACCCTGAGTTTTCTAAACTGGGTATACTGCCTTGAAAAAAACAGCTTGTGATTTTATTTAAATTACTGCAGCAGCATAAAATTTGCTGTTTATGTATTGGGGCGGATCCAGGACTACAGAGGTCAGGAAGAGTTCAAGTTCATACATAATGTATGGCGTGTTTTAATAAGGCTCCTTTCATACTTCAGTTTGTCTGCCTGCCTTTGCATGAAGCTGTAAAGCCACAGGCATCACTGTTTAAAATTAAAAAGGCCCAGCTAACACCCTCACCCTCTGCACTTTTAAAGGCAGGTCTGTTTTCCAGGTCGCTCCTTGAAGCCCCATGGCTGCTGCGCAAGGCAGCCGACCCGCGCGGCGCAGGAACGCCTGACCTCCCAGCTAATTATCCAGCTCTTTGTTTCAGCTCTTCTGTTTGCTCAGGGCATGTCAACCGTGGGAAATTCCTGCCTTTGCTGGGAAGATGCTGATCGTGGGGTGAAAACATTTTTACATAGATTAGGCCTTTAAAAGTGGTTACTAATACCCACTAATATGGATGGACACTTCTGCTATACATTGCTTTGCTCTCTTTCCCAGCTATTAAGGAATGCAGCATCATGAGAGCCAGTTCTGCAAGATGCTGAGCCTTTGGCTGTCATCCAGCAAAAACTTAAATATAGGGACAGTCCCATTGACTTCAGCTAGTTGGAATGAGGCCTTAGGCCCAGATCCTCAAAGGCATCTGGGCAACTGGCTCCCAATGTCTGGACTCAGGGTCTGTTTGCATGTGTGATATATTTGGTGCTTGAGACAGGGGCTGTTTAATCAAACAGCTCTTCCCTTTGGCTGTACTCCTTTTGCAAGATGAAGATTTCTAGTTTTCATAGCCAGGATTGGGGACCACAGAACAGGATGTGCTGATTTGAGTTTCTAGCTCACAGAAATGTGTACTAAAATCGTAGTTGTGAATATATCAAGCAATAGTCTGAGCACAAGTGTGTGTTGCAGGAGAAGCTCCAACTTTACATCCGTCTTCCGATGTACACAGTAGCTATTGGAATCTTAGCTTTTAAAGTGAGAGAATGAGTTCTGGAGTACCTACATAGCTCAGCAAATGTTATACAGTGGGTCAGGGGTTATGCCAGAAAAAGGAAAAATCAGATTTCCTATGCCATTAGACAGCACACCTCCTCCTGTGGGTGAGAAGAAGGTTGTGACACCTGCTCTGCTTTGCAGCCTGGCAGTGCCCATAGCTGGCAGATAGGAATAGGGTCAATCCAATGGGTGCAGGCACAGTACAGGTGACCGTCTTAAAAAGTTTGTGCAGGCACAGTTTAAAGATAGCAAAGCTTTCATACTCCTGAATCTAGGTCTCTGCTCTGATTTTATTCTGAAATTGTATCAAGGTGAGAATCCCCCTTTTCTCCCCATTTATTTTCACCAAGGAAACCTGAGTTTTCGGGCTGCAGTGGAGAAATATGCTGCAGTCAGGCTCAGACCCTGCAGACCAGCATGTATCACAGCTCACATCACAGAGCAGATTAAGCATTGCCTTCCTTTGCCATCCATTCAGAAAGGAAGTACTCCAGCAGAGTGAGTGGCTGTGCTGTCAGATTCAGTGCTGGGTAAGCACAGAGGCTGTGGTAGACAAGCACGTGTTTACTTCACTTCCTAAAGAAGCAACTGCGTGCCAAGTATGTGTAACTACATCAATATTCCAGGAGTATGCAAAATTCAAACACTTTGAATTTCATTTACACCAATTACACAATGTCTTTTACTTCAGAGGATATTCCAGTCTTTCTTGGCAAAAGGCACCTCCGGCATGCAGCAGTGAGTGCCTGTACCAATATCAGAGACAGATTATGGGTTAGGACCTAAACACATTTATGACATTATGTCAGGGGAGGTTTGTGATGGATATTAAGAAAAGTTTCTTCACCCAGAGGGTCATCAGGTACTGGAACAGGATCCCTCATCATGGCATTGAGCCTGCCAAAGTTCAACAAGTGTTTCAACAACATTCTCAGGCACGTGGTGTGACTTTTGGGGTTGTCCTACGCAGAGCCAGGAGTTGGACTTCATGATCCCTGTGGGTCCCTTCCAATTCAAGATATTCTATGCTTCTATAACGTTTAGGGTGACACCTCAAGCCCCTACTGTATGGCTGTTTATTTCCAATCTTGATATCAAGGATCCCATTCTACTTGCTGAAGGTCAAGGATTCCTTTGATTCTAAACCCATTTAAGATGGTATAGGGCATCCCTGTCTCATTTGTAGCTACTGCTCCAAAAGGGCACTGGTGTCCATGTCCTGTGCTACCTCTGATAGCCTTCAGGGATGTCCTGAGCAGCTCTACTTGCCCATCTGTGCATGTTCTGGCACATCTCTTCAGGTTCATTTTGTATTTGCTCCCCTTACAGATTCAGTCATTGCATATCCCTCACAAAGCTGCTGTTTGTCAACTTTCCTCTGCCAGACCATATAATTTAATACTTTTCCACTTCTGCTTTTTGATACTGAAAGATCAGTGTAGCACTAACACTAGCTTGCTTAATGTATTGCAAAGAAGACACCTTTAGTTCCTAATAATGACTCAACAAATACTGACACCAAACCTTCCTTGCTTAGGAGAGCTGAGCCCTTCTGGCTGGGCATCATGTTTGTTAAAAGCTATGGATGTTTTAACTACCTCCCCAAGCAAAACCCAACATTATTTAAGCTTCAATTAAAGAGAAAATAATAAAAAAAAAAAAGATTAAATACTACACAACAGTGTTTCCATAGCTTTATAAGTTGCTCCTTCCTAACCCACATCCTGTGTTTGCTCCTGACAGCCTGGTGAAGAAGAGGGTGTGGACTAGGACAGGGAGAGGCCAGAGGCAGATTAATGGTGACTTTCTGAAATTTATGCTTACTTGAGAGAAGTGAGACTACAACCAGAGGTGGCTGTTAAGTGTCAGTGTGACAGGGAGCTGCTGACACCTCAGGCAATTTTGGACTCATCTTCACAGCTTTTATTTACTGAGCCAGCCCCAAATGAATATGATCAGTAGGCAGGAAGGAACAGAACAGCATAAGGAATGTTTCCTCTTGCAGCTTCTGACTGCTAAAATCGTTCTGCCCTGAATCCTGTTCATTCACACTGTAAGCTTTCATCCATTCCCTTTTATTTCCTCATGTGTGTCTGCAAAAATGTCCTCTGCAGGATGCTGGATGCATGGCAAGCTGTACTAACTGCATATCCAAAATTTGCAGCAGGCACTTGGTTTTGGCTCTTACTCTGTAGATGATGAGCCTGAAGTGAAAACCTAACTCTGCCCTTTGTGTAACCTACCCAGAGGAATGGGGCACCAGCACGGATGAAGAACTGAAATTTTGAGGAAATAATATCACGAGCTTCCTTCTGTGCCAATACTTGAATTTCTGGGCAACCCTTCTGAAGTACTCTCCCACAAACTCATGCTTCTTGAAAGGGGTCAGCCCTTGGTGCCAGAAACCAGCCCATTTGTTACTGCCACTCTGGTGAAATTTTACAAGACAATTCAAGCACAGAGGGTTCATCTGAGCAAGGCTGCACTTCCTCTAAAACTCTGTGGCACAGGCTAGAGAAAACTCTCAGTTTTGCTTTTGGTCATACACACTACAGTTCACTGGTGGCCACTTCTGTATTAAAGAATTAATTTCCCCACTGTGTGGGGAAGGCTTGTTCCTGTACAGAGCTGGTTCTTTTTACCCACTTATTACACGTAGATCCCTTATTCCAGAAGCACATTAGCTGACATGCAAAGGAGCAAGGTTCTCCTCTCTGGAGCAGGAGTGTATCTTCATCTACCACTATTCTCATTAAGCAGGCCAGGACAGAGTCTGGATGAGCTGACAGGTACAGTCTGTATCTGTGTTGCCCACCAAAGTAGGCTCTCAGCTGTCTCCTACACTCAGCCTATGAAACAAGATTTTACTGGGAATGATGAGAAAGCTGAAATGCTGAAATTGCCTGTGCATGGAGAAGCTGGATATTAGCACAGGGCTCAGGATGCAAGTCAGGACCACCATTCCAGCAAGGTTCCAGATTACTGGGCACACAACAACTTCCCATGGGCCTTTCACCTGACCAAGAGGCAAAACATGCAAACATGCCATGCATTCACTGCAGCCCCACTTCACAGACTGAGCAATGTTTGGGAAAAGGCTATTTATCAGTTAAAGGGAAGGGTGGAGCCTGTAGTAAAGAAGCCCTGCTCCTGCATCAGACCTGATGAGATGCCAGCAGTGATGTTGAAATCTCCAAGCAAGGTCCAATTTTAAATTTACATCACATCTGTGCATTTTACCAGTGCAATACTCCTCATAAAATATTCACATGGATTGGATTTCTACCAGGTCTTCAATGTTTTGAAAATACAAGGTGCTGCTTTGGCACAACTGTCTTTCTGTAAGGCCCTGGATGGCCTGAGGACTTGTGAGAATTTTTGCAAGCTTGGTTTATTCTTTTGCTTTTTCTAGGGTTCTGCCAGTCTGTGCAGATTTTTGGTGATCTTCAGGAAGGGTGTGACTGACACTGCACGGGCAAGACTTGTTTAGACTATAATAGGTAAGGCCCTTAATGGAAATGGAAGAGCTGGGGAAGAGTAAACCCAACCTCTCATGAAACTTATGAATCTCTCTGCAGAAATCACTTAGGACAGGATCCTCAGAGAACACTTGTATCACCCAAGGACATATGTCGCTCTGAAACAGGGGAAACTCTGCTTTATAACTTTCAAAACTGTTTGCAAATTCCACTCTTCTCCTTCAATGTCTGTCTTGTACTTTAGAAACTATAGGGTAACTGTATGAATTTCTTTATGCAGTTCAGTGTGAAATGAGGCCCCTAGAACTACTGGATATTTCTGCATTATAAACACTGTTAAAAAATAAATCTCAGCCTTGTCTCTTCTGTCTCTGTTGTTTTGTTCGGAATTTTCCTCTGATTCATCTAAAGAGAGCATGTTTCAGAGATGTTTCTACCCACAGTGTGTCATATTGATCAATTTCTGCAAGTAGATAATTTGCCTAGTGATCTTCCCCATTCCAAATTCCCAGCACACCTGGTTAGGTGGATGTGAGCCTCTCAAGGAACACCTGGAGGCTTCTGAAAGAAGTCATACAGGAGGAGGTAATCTCCTTCCTGAGTCAGCTCTCATCTTATGTCCCAGAGTGGTGCCAGTGAGCATTGCACATCCATTGAAGGTGCAGTTAAAGAGGTTAGGGTTTTTTCCCCACACACTGGATGAGATGTCCCAAGGTCACTTTGTGACAGCTGAGTCTTCATGTTGCTTCAAAGTTTGGTGAGAACTGGGAACCAGACTGCCATGAACACCTTCATGTACCAATCCATAACAGATATGTAGGAATAGATGTAAGGCATAAGGAAGATTTGGTTAGCCACTGAGAAAAAGCAAGCAGCACCTTCATTCTTTAGTCTCATCCTGTCCCTTCTTTCCTCTTGTTATTTTAAAACCTGCATTCAGACCTGAGTCTTGGCTTGGTTGAATCTTCATTTTCTTTTCCTCCCAGCAGTCATGTCATATCCAGATTCTACTTTCCTGCATAGCACAATGAAAAGCCTGCATTACCTTCAACCTGCACAGCCAAAATGTAGCCAGACTCTCTCCCACTCACACTTTCCTGACTGCTGGCTCTTCCTTGCTGACTTGGCCAATGACCCCTTTGGTCTTTCTCAGATGTCTTTCAAAATTCACCCCTTGGCACCATTTTCCAGCACCCACTCAGTCTGAGCAAAATAACTCCCACACCCCATTTGTGAAAATATTTTCAAAGCAAACAGAGAAGCATGTTCAATTGTTGCTTTTTAAAAAAATTATTCCCACATTGCTGGGCATTTGAGTGCTAAAACTTGAACAGCAAGTAACATTATACCTGGAGATGTTTCATCAGCCACTGAGGATTTTTGAGTGATGATGCCCTAAGAAAAACCAGTCTAGTTCTGCAGAGCCTCGATGAGGAGCAGCTCAGCACAGGAGCAGAGGGAGCATCAGGAGAATGTAACTGTCCTCTAGTAAAAGACACGGAGAAAAATATGGAAAAATGGGATACATAAAAAATAGTGTGAACATCCGTCTTCCAACCACCTGATGTCCTCTGAGGCTGCTCGTTTCACTCTTCTTTGCTAAGGAACTCGGATTAAATATTGCACAGAATGGCTCATGGAAGAGGAGAAAATAGAGAATGAAGAAACATCCTGTGGAGATGGGCACAGGCCTGATGTTGGGACAAAGTACCATCCTGTGCCCCAGGTGAGACCCTAAAGCACTGTTACTGATGTCCCCTCACCCATTTGGTCAGTCCCAAAACCTCCCAGTACACAGATTCCAAAGGAGACTGGAATCTGTGTGCATCCCTCAACTTCTCCCAATCTGTCAGTGGGGAGCTTGGGCATGCTGGGATGTGGATGGAAACCTACAGCCTCAAACCTGTGTTTCCCTCCTCCAAGATCAATGTCAATCCCAGTCCAGCAGCACAGGGATGGGGTCACACCCCAGGCCAACAACAGAGGTTGGATCCAGCCTCTTCAACCTGACCCTTCTGGGAGAATTGTTCAGGAAAGAAGCTGCAAGGACCAAGGACAAAGCATGTGTATGGCTGAAGCACCTCTAGAGGTTCATGTTTTGCAGAGGTCTCAGGCAAGGGAATATATAATTTGATGGTCTTAATGAAACTACAAATTCCTTGATGCCCAACTGAAGTGAATTTGAAAAATACTCTGTGCAGGTCCATAAGTTAATTTATATTTTCTCTTCCTATCTGATCTTTCATACTAGAACACTTAAGAATACAGACTACACAGCAGATTGGCCAGCAGATTAACAGCTGGAGAAGAATTAGAAATCTAGATGAGTCCATCTAGCCCTGATTTTTCCAAACACTAAGGTTAGGTGTAAGCCTTGGGTCAGATCTGCATTTGCTATCAGTTAGCACAATTCTATTTAGCTGATGTTATATAAGCAGAGGATGACAATCTTCACCTCATGAGGATACGAACTCTGTACACAAGAGCATGAAATTATCCTCCTGCCCATTGCAGGGCCCACCCAAACCCACTACAAAGTGGTGGTTCTCTCCAACACACCTGTAGAAATATGAGGAAGAGGAAAAACCAAAACAAACCTTGCAAAGGCACAACACCATCAGCCCTAAGACACAATCCAGGTACCATCTTCCTGCTGTCCCAAGGGTATCAAAGCTTAGTACCCAAAGACTTACATGGGGGTGAGAGTTGAACCAGTTTTTCCTTCCCCTCTCTGATGCTGAGGTGGCTCTCCTGGGCCTTTAGTAAACTTGCCTCCCTCATAAGAAGAGGGTCATTTGTGATGGAAGTATAGTGAGGTAATGGGCAAACACATCTTCACATCCTGATCAGAACCCTCTGAAGTTCCAACAGCAGTTTTAATTTTAAGAGTTTTGCTTTGCACTCTGAATTTGGCTCAGCTATTTTGTTGGTAAAGTAATTACTGTATTATCTCACCCTTGGCTTTCAGCCTTGTGTTATCATGCTGAGCAAATCTTTGGGAACATCTTTAGAAAGATAACTGTTTATAACTTTGCTAGAGCTGGGGCATACTGTGGGACCTCATATCTCTGATACCATCTCTTACTTGTATGCTTGTTGCTGTTATATGTTGTTGTATGCTTCTTGTATGCATAAGAGCCAGAAAGCTCTTATGGAGACTTCTTTAGGGGGAGGAAGAGGGAAGTGCACACTGGCTGGAAACTGAAAGAAAATGAACAGGAGAAAAATGGACACAAAAGATGAAGTAGTGCCCAATTTCTCATAGGAACATGCAAGCCACACAGCTACAGTCTGGCCAGAAAGAAGGTAGCATGTACGTACATTACAGATCATTAAATCATCTTAATGATGTTTACTGCTTTTTAGGACACACTGTACTGGTTTGCAAAACTTGGCTTTCCCGTGTCAGATTTTTCACTCTCTCTTTGTTAAAAAACAACCCTACAACCTGCCTCCTTGTGCTCATTGAGGAAAGGCTGCCAAGCTGCCTGTTTGCTTTGCCCTCTGCTTCCAAGAGGGACCTCAGTACTGGCTCCTGCCCCAGTATGATATTGGAATTACATCTCCGGTAGACGGTAGCATCCCACGAGCCTGCCAGACAGCATTTTGCAATGGAGAAAAAATTCTGTCTCTTGATCACTTCACATTCTACCACAGTTTTCCTGGTTACCAGCAGTACAACACAGCAGTCATCTTTCACTTAAACAGCAATGAGAGTGTGCTGTCAAAATCAGGCAGGCATCTGTGATCAAAACGCAGCCCGTGCTCATAAATCAGAGTTGCATGCTGACCACACATGAAAGCATGCTCCAGGATCCTCACTGGCTGCCTGGCTCATGAGAAGATGTTATTTCAAGATGCGGTTGTTAATCTCTGAACCTTGGAATGGCTGGAGAGATGACATCTCCCCTGCCACTTTGCTGCAGCTTTGACAAACAGGGGTATGTGAGTGAGCACTACATTACTACACATGTGTGAGTCCCTGGCAGATATCCTCCAGGGAGGAGGCAGGACAAGTTAAATTTGGTGCTGCTCCTACCCCTTCTCACAGCCCATATCTGGGATGTATAGGGTACTTTGCAAAACATTTCTTTTTCCAGGTTTGCATGTGCACAGATCGCCTAACAGCTGTGAGGGCTATTTTGCTTTCTGCAGGTTTTGATCACAAATACTTTGAAAGTAAAAGAAAATAAAGTGGTGAGGGTTTTATTGTCTACTAGGTAACCAGAAAAACCAAGTTATTCCAAGTATACTGGCATATCCAGAATAAACAAATGGCAATCAATACTTGAACAGAAGTTGGGGATTTCCTTATCAGTTGTGCCTTTCTATTATTGTCAGTGATAATATCAATGTCCTACATAGCAGGATTTGTCTGACAGTGCTCTTGGGTTTTGCAACAATAAAAAAGAACTTGGATCTTAATCTCAGAAGCATAGATGAACTTTTATCTGGGCTTTGCTTTGACATTACAGTGCAGGTCACATTGTGTCCCCAGTATCATTTCTGCAAGTAAATCAGCCTATAGGCATTTCTTCATTGATCAGAGGGAGAAATGCAGCTTGCTAGGGACTGTGGGATATATTCTGCCCTCACCTGAGGCAGGGCTAGCTTCAGAACCTGGACTGTACTGTGCTCCTGTGTCAAACACTGAGATGGTTTAGCTAGGCTCCAAGGAAGAGGTCACCAGTGTTTAAGAGGATCCCAGGGAATACAAAATATTGTCCTGAGTTCTCTATTTAGTGAGGAGACAGGCTGATGGGGAGGGAGCTGGGACTGGGAATAGATCTCTGTTTGCCCTTCACGTAAAAGTCATTCAAGGCAAATGCTTATGGCAGCATTAAAGCTTTAAGCACTCAAATGATGTCTAGAGCTGATACAGGCACCCCAATATATGGATGTATATTCACATCTCTTACCTGCACATGAGAGGGAGATATTAAAGTCCAACAACTCCAAATGAGCGTTGACACACTAAACAAAGATTCAGGCAAGCAGCGCTGCTAAGTACTGGGTTGTCTCTGAAATATCACCTTTCTTCAGATTTGTTGATGAGGCTGAGCATCTTCGTTTCCTGTAGTCCATCTGAAAGTATGGAAACAGGCATTCTTTCACAGCATGCATTACAAAACACCCCCAGGAAGCAGGAGATGTAAACTTTAGAATTCCTGGGGTTTTGAACCTACAGCTGCCACATCATATGGCACACTCTGCTGGGGAGAGGCAACCCAGGATGCTGGGAGCAGACCAGGATTAAATACGAAAGAACCCAAGAACACAGACCAGCAGTGAACTGGAGAGAGGTGGGATTTCTCAGGAAAGGAGAGTCCAGAAACTGCTTCTCAGTCAGTGTAGGAGAGCTGGTGCATAACAGTGCCTGGGAGCTGGATGAGGGATGGCCATGGTGCTTGCCATGCCAGTGCTCCATGCCTGCTGTCACACTGCCTGCAGAGAGTTCTGTGCTGGGAAGGGCGCAAGTGGGCAGCTCCTCCTGGCACCTTGCCCAGAAATGGCTGGAAGTTTCTAGCCCATGCTGCCTTCTGCTCCGTACACACAGCCCCCAGACTGGGTCTGTGTGACTGCACATAGATAGTGGGGGTGTTTTTGGGACAGTGCAGTAAAGGCAAGTGAAAATTGTCCTCCCCCTCAAAAGGAAGTAGGTAAGCACAGAAGGTTTAGGTGACTGCTAACAGGAAAACTGATGAGCAAGCATTGAAATATGCCAACATAGACAGAGAATTAATCTGAAACCAGTGCCATGAGATCATCCCCATCCTAGGGCAAGCTGGGTCACCCTTCAGGGTATGTTCACTTCTAAAGAGCTGCTACTGGTGGTTTTTTACAAAGGCTGAGGGATCAATAGGTTACCTCTAGCAATGGCTTGCATCCATCTATGATACTATCTGTAACATGTATAACACGTTTAACATTTCCATACATGTTTATAACAAACAATAATCACACATAAAGTTCTATAAACTACAAGAGCACAGGGTCCTAGCATGTTTCAGCACAGCCTAACGTGGAGTGTCATCATCAATTTAAGTTATGTTCATATTTCTCATGTGTGTTATCTGTATTAGGGATCAGGTCCTCAGGGCTTCAGTCCTCACAAGGCAAAAGAAATGTCAAATTTTCTGAGGTTTTAAAGATTCTATAAAGGGTCACCTTGGCTTTCTGCAGAGACTGCATCCCATTATTCCTGACTCTGTTTTGAATTACTTGTCTTGTACTGCAGGGAGGAAACTCTCACAAAATAAAAAGGGTTTTTATAAAATGTCTATGCAATGAAATACAGGTGCATTTATTGATAATATTGTTGTAGCCATGATAGTTTAAGGACCTAGACAAGGCATGTTTTATAGACAGAGGCAATACTTTTTTATTGAGTTGACTTTCTGGTCTTTGCATCTTTTTCTGCAGTTGGAAAAGCAGACCAGTTCACAGGCAGGCACATAAGTCTTTCTGCAAGTCCCTGTTTGCTTTGCTTCTCTGGTCAGGACACATGCCAGGACATGGGTGCCTGCTGCAGTTGTGTCTATGGCAGAGCATTGCTTTTCACCCACACCTGCTTGGCAGCCTCGTAAGGGACTGTCCCGTGTTTTAACCAAAGGAAGGGGTAGAGTGTTCTACCAAACTGCACCTTGACAGTAGAGGACAGGCCAACTGGGGTCCAAGGGCAATGGTGAGGGACAGGGCAGTGCCCTCCCCAATGTGGCACCGTCCTGCAGCACCCAGCCAGAAGGGCAGAGCAAGGATGGGGATGGTGACCAGAGGGGCACAGCCCAGCAGCGTCTGTCCCCGGCTGCATGCTGCTGGTGGAAACACAACCACAACCTCCTGATGCTCTGGCAGACCTGAGAGCACTGGTCCCCCCTGAGCTGGACTGCCCCAGCTCAGCAGTCTCAGCACACACCAGCAGGATCCAGCACTGCCCAGAGCCCAGAGGAGCCCTGTGTTAATGTTCTGCAACACAGCAGCAGCAAGTGGCTCACCTATACATGTGAACTGCAGCACACCAAGAGCAGCATTTCATGAAGGTGTATGAGAGACGTGCAAATACTGTCCTGCTTCTGCGCTTGCTGGTTTTGGCTGTAGAGAGAGGCAGCCATTTTCCACATTTACCACCCTGTAGAGAAGGGCAAGTCAAAAATAAGTGTCAGGTGTCATTTGGAGTACCACCATTGTGCACATGGTGTGGTTAAAGTGGCCTTAGCCCATGCTGGGTGCTACTGCAGCAGCAAGCTCAGCATTGTCCCTGAAACTCAACCAGCATGTCTCAGCCAGGACAGATGGGCTGTGCTGAGTGTGTCTGCACCCCTGTAAGCCACACTTTCCACAATGCCCAGGTCACAGCTGTCATAATGTGGAGATCAAAGCTGAAAAAAGCTCAAGAAGCTCTTCCAATGGTTTACAGATTTCTCTTAGTGAGGCTTTGCTTTTTTTTTTTAAGAAAAGTCCTGATAGCTNTTAGTTTGAGTTTGAAGTGAGTATGAGTTTGATGTGAGTTTGAGTTTGAAGTGAGTTTGAGTTTGATGTTAGAGTTTGAAGTCAGTGTGAGTTTGAGTTTGAAGTGAGTTTGAAGTTTGAAGTCTGAGTTTGAGTTTGAAGTTTGAGTTTGAGTTTGAAGTTTGAGTTTGAATTTGAAGGGGGTTTGGGAGGATTAAGGGAGACAATTGTAACTTGTATTACATGAGCCAGGAGCTGGCTTGGTTCAAAACAGTTTGTCAGTGGGTAACTTCCCACCACAGACTGCTGTCAGCTTGTGTAATACTGAGTCTGATCATGCAGAGGTGCCTTGACAGGTCTGTGCAATGTTATTTTTCAACTCATTACTCAATGTTGCAGTTGAATACATCAAACTAAAGGTGATTTTACTGCCTTTTGGATAAGTAAGTCAGTGTTTATTCAAAGGCAGGCTCTTCAGTAGAGCTGCTATCAGCCCTTTCACTGAGTCAGGCTCAAAAATGAAATGTTTCTTCTCAGCAGATTGGAAAGGGCAGAGTCAGTATTTCCCCTGAGGCTCTGAGGAGAGCTCAGCTCCAGGAGGTTGCTTCATTATGGTACTGCAAACAGATTCCAAGGCACACGTCCATGTGTGTGTGCATGCCTGTATGCCCACACACAGGTCAGGTTTTGTTCTTATCTCCAATACACTTACTAAGCAAAATTAGTATTTGGAGAACAATTCTTCTACAGTTTTTGAAATTTTCAGCATCGAGCAAGTTGAAATACTCACCTGTTGTCACTTCTTCACTATCCTAAGTGTTAAGTGCTCTCTTTATCAGGCTGTCAGAAGTAGCATTAATAAAAATCCCTTGCCTTGCTGGGGCAGGCTGTTGTTGTATTAGTTAGTAAGAAAATTACTTGAATAGTTGATGATCTAAAAAACAAAATAGGAATGAAAAGTTCCCTACTTTCCAGATGTTCAACTATGGTTTAGACACACAGAAAATGAAATCCTCTCTGTGCTGAAGTCAATGGTGAAGCCTCAGTAGGACTACAATCTCAGACATTGAAATAAAACATGAAAAAATGTTCAGGACCTGGACTCTTATCTCCTTAAAAAAGCTTGATGGAAATCCAAACAGAGGCAAGTATTGAATGTGTTTCTTGGGTCCCATGTTTGTATGTTAGGCCCCAAACTTTTTGTTGGTAACTCCTAATGCTAAAAAATATAAGGGCCAATAAAAGACTGGCCATGACATTTGGCTGAGCTATGCAATGAAAAAAGCTAAGTTGTTGGTTCTTTGATAAACTGTTCTAAGCAAGTGACAAATGCCTGCCCCCATGCTGTGCTGTGATGAAATGTTTGCAAGCCCTGTGCCATTCTACTGCTTTCAGTACCTTTGTCTATGAATCCACTGCTTTCAGAGAGCTGTGGCTGGTGCCATCTCTCTCCTGTCTCCAGATGGCTGCAGGATGGATGTTCGTGTGTAGTCAGTCATCTCAGCTTCCTAGAGAGTTGATGTAGAAGGACAGGTGATTCTGAGGCACAGCACATCTCATCCAAAGGTTGGCAGTGAAAGTGAGGGGATCTCGTGATAACAAGCTGGAAAAGCATCAGGCTTAGAGATTGAAATGTTGTTAAAGAGGGACAGGAGGAAGACCCAGGTGAAGGAACTGCCTAAACCATGACAAGATGTACAAGGCACCAACTGGACCTCTTCCAGCTCCTGTTCTTTCCTCATGAAGAGACCTATATAAACTCACACACACACACATAATGAATGCTCCTTCCTAAAAGCCAGCTGAAAATGCCTCATCTGCACTGGATTATTTTTTTGAGGTCTGTTTTAAAGGAAGGCTGTATGTGAGAGGGGATGACTGGAAAGGGTTTGACCTTTCACCAGAGTCCAGCCACAACACAAACTGGAAGGGCTGCCATTTGATGACTCTGTAACTGTTTTCAGAAGACAAAATGAGACAAAACCCATCAGCAATAAAAAAAATTAAAAAAAAAAATTAAAAATAGAAAGGAAGAGGTGAAAGTGCTTGCCAGCTGGACTAGGAAAAGGCAGCTGTTGGTTATAAAATGGCTGCTTTGGGTCTTTGTCTTGCCAAACTTGGACAGAAATCATGGGGCGTGCAGAGAAAAAGTCTTGTACTTCAAAAAAGGAAGTAGAAAGTACTCTCGGGTTATGATCTCCTTTAAAGGGTTTTCTGCAATTTTACAACTGAAGTATGCTGCTTACAAGCAGAAAGGTAAATTAAACGTTCTCCAAAATTGTTCATGGTTGCTGGTTTTCCAGTTGCAGTAACTTCAACATTGATAACACAGATAAATCCATCACAGTCCATCAAGAAGGTTACTGTTTTCCTCCAGTTTATTCTCAATCAATCTCTCAGTTTCCCAAACATGAGACTGGACTCCCAGCTCTAAGATCTGTTACAGGCTGATGCCCTCACAAAAAACCCAAACTGCAATTTAATTCCCCCAAAAAGTCTAAAAAATCCAGTTCAAGTCCTGCTATATAATGTGTCAAAGTCCCAATGAATATCCTGTTCCCTAGATTAAAACAACAACCAACAAGCAAATGATCAAGCAGGACGATAATTTTTTTTTATGATGGTCACTGTTGAAGAAAATTTTTATCAGCAGTCTGTAGTATCCTAAATTATTTTTTTCCAGTTAAGTCCATAATTTTTTATTGTATATGACATGCTGACTCAAGACATCTCACTGTTCAACATAAAGCTTGCTCTGTCTTATTAGCCACACAGCCCACAGGCAAAGCGCTCAACGTGATGGACCCCATGTGGCACAGAAATGTTCTGAATGAACAGAAGCATCAGGAGGTGCATTCTTCTGCTCAGAATGAGTCTTAACAACAGCTGTTCACAGTTTCATGATAAACTTCTTCCAGTTTGGGGCAATTATAGCACCCCCTCCCCCACTCACATTGTTGTGCTGTTATCTGTTGATGTCTACTCAGAAGCTGAGAACCTTAGCTCAGAATCTTAGCACAGTTTGTCCTAACATAATATATTTGTCTTAAAACATATGTTTGGTGGGAGCATGTATTAAATTAAAGCCAATGTGAACTAGTTGTAGACTTTTTAAGGAAAAAAGCTCTGACTTTAAACACATCTTCTTATCTGCAGATCAGCCACAGTCAACCAAATCAAAATTTGACAGAAGTCAGAATGCCATAACCATGTTATAAAAGATGATAACAAAAAATATGGATAATTTATTTTGATCTTGAACGGAAAAAAATGTTTAAAATCTCTGTGCTATGAAATTTGCATTAAGGCTTTTGAATACCATGTATTCATGAATACCATGAATGCCATGTATTTACTTCCAGTAGAAGTGAATTCTTTGCAATAAAGTGCTAATGAAAACTCAACTTCCACCACCATCAGCTCTTGGACTCTCCATTAATGTGAACAAAATAAGGTCGCAGCAGTGAAGACACTTTTGCTCTAGGGGCTGCTACCTGTTACCTCTTTATACACAAGCCAAAGTACACTTGATGACTCAGTGTAGACTTTAATGAGAAATGTCCTGTTCACTTTTTGTGACCCTGTACAATGTTATTAATTCTTCTGTCTTCACAGTGGCTCAGTAATATACATATGGACTTGAGATACGTGTGCTGAATGTGAAAGTAACATTGTTTTCAGATGGAGTACAGTTGTGGGGATATTTAAACAAGAACAGGCTGCTCCTAGCAGAAAACATACTGAAAGAATCAGCTTTAAAACCAATATGAGACAGAAAAGTGTATCTTAATATAAAGAGACATTGTTTATAATTTGTATGGCTAAAAAGAGAATGGAAAGCAACATCTGTGTCCTCTTTGCTAATTTTGTTTTATAAATGCACTCCAGCAGCACACACCACAAAAGGGTCTTGTGGAATAAGAACTGGTGCGGATTAGAAGAATAGATAAACACTCTTCCATAATTTCAAGATAGAAAAGTAAAGAGAAAAGTTCTTCCCTATAATTACCCCCAAGCTTTCTGTCATTCCAACAAAGCTATTTGTTGCTGGTATACATTTTTACACAGGAAAAAATTATTAAGGCACAGGTATTGTGAGAGACTAGATTGTTAATGGTTAATGGCTCAAATAATCAGCACGGTAATCTGTCAGTGATATGCAAAGGAGACAGGCAGGTGCAGAGGGGTGCACACCCACCACCAGAGGCTACAGCTGGGTGTTGAAAAAGATAAGGGGAGAGGCTGAGAAGTGGCAAATTCTGCGAAGTGAGGTTGTGCTTCTTATCGTGCTGAAGTCCTTACACAAGTGGCTCAGCTGTGAAAACTCCTCTACAGAGAAGTACCAGGACATGTTCAGCCTGAATGTGTTCATCCCTTCTGGTGGGCCAAAATTGACTCAACTACAAGTAACAGGCAACTGTGGTGCCTTAGAAGGTGTCAAAGACTCCTGAAGTGTCCCGTGATCCACAGCATTACATTATCCAGTGTAAAACTCCCTGGAGGAGGTATCTGGACATTCCCAATGTGCCATAATATAAAGCCACCAGACTTCATGTTTTGTGGGTTTCCCGTGCCCCTGAAGGATCAATACTTGGCAGTAGCTCTATTTGGCCCATGAAAATGTATCTTTTCTCAGTTCTCAGCCTTGATAGCTTGGAAGAACCAAAATAGCATAGGGGCCTTATACCCCCCACAGCTTGGATCTCTGGAATTTGTTTTGTCTTTCTGCCTAGGAAAAGGCCACAGATCCCTGATGGATCAAGACCATCATTTCAACCAATGCAGTCTAGTCGTGTGATCCACAGGCGGTGACTCTGCACCTTTCCACTCTTATCCATTCTTTCCTTTCCCTTNTTTTGTTGGTTTTTTTTTTTTGTGTTTTTATATCTTTGTATTTCTAACCAAAATGGCTACATTTTAAAATTTGACAAGAACCTTGTCCTATCTTAAAGTCACAAAGTTTGTAAGTAAAATTTGTTATTGGACTTCCTGAGAGTTTTGTTGTTCCTCCTGCTCACTGGCACTCCTTGACAGTGCTCTTGACATACTCCAGAAGCCACCCTGGGCCAGTGACTCATCTGACCTTCAATGTGCAGCCACTGCCCAGGGAACCAGCCCAGTGTGAAGCCTGGGCCGGCAGCTGCCCCTGACTCTGCTCAGTGACCTGGGCTGAGCCACTCTCCTGAGCTGGCTGATGGATGGGCATTGAGGTCTGCTCAGAGAAGTCTGCTATGCTCTGATTGCAGGGAATTGAGTGCCATGTTGGCAAATGTGTGCATGCTCCAGGAGCAAAGAAGGGACATCTGAGCACCATGACCCCCTTTATTGACTTTATATTTAAGACATGTTAGTAATGTGCTTAACTGGAAGCCACAGGACTTCTCCCTCCCTGCTCCCCAATATCAACAAATAGCTCATGGCATTGAAGTTAAACAAAAGCTTTGCCTTTGCTTTCTCTGTTGCTGCAGTAAATCACGCTGTCACGTTGCCATAGAAACAGCAGCTATCACAAATATCACTACATTGTGGCATCAGAGCAGCTCCAACAGCCAGGTCTTCATTCTGGGGCCAGTCCTCTTAGCCCTCATCCAGCACCGTGTTTCTAACTCTTCTGTAACATGCAATTTTTGTTGAAAAAAGAGGAATTTAAGTTTTATTCTTGGGAGGGGGGAGCTTTATCAAAGAAGATTAATTGTAAAAACCCACACTTTTGTTAGGTCTCCAACACTCAGGCAGAGTTGGACGACAGACTATGGAGAGTTGAGACTTTGGTGATATAAATTGTTAACTTTACTCACATTTGAAAGACAGTGAAGAGAAAACTAATTAATCACAAGTTGATTTGAAATAATCTGTAAACAGCTTTGGCAGAGAGGACAGAGAGGTATTTTTCCTCAAATATTTATGAACCTAGAGATACAGATGGGTAGTGGGTGAGATTTTTAAAAGGCATGCTATGCTGATTTATATTCATCAGGGATTTCTGCATTTTCTATAGCAGAACTGGAAAGCATTGGAATATTTCCCTCCAGTCCTCCAGTTCCTCTATGGACAAATACCTATTACTTTCATTGAAAACCCATTATAACTTCAGTATTGTCCAGATAGAGGACACTGAGCTGTGTTTTAACTTTGCTCTAGTGTAATGAAGAATATCTGTGGGGACAGACTTGTAATCTCACCATTTTTCACTTACAAGAAAGGTTTGCACTCACATCAGTACAAGTTTCATGCACTGAGTAGAACAGACAACTTTTTTTTTTTGAAAACACGAGTTTTCAAAGACACTGTCTTTTTATTATTAAAATGCCTGTCTTTAATTTAATTTATTCTACTTTTGCTAGCCACATGGTTAAAGTTAGGAAAACAAACAGCAGATACCTTCCAGTGAGGAATGTTTACATTAGGTCTAGCTTATCTGTGCAAAGAATAATCTATGAACTCTCCCTGGCCTTTTGGATAAGCAAACAGAAACCTCATTTCCCTTTATTGTCCACTCCACGTAATAACTAGTCTTTCCAGAGGGCTTCACAGAGGTTATTCAGTCCAGGATGGCTCCTGGGGATTTCCTTTAATGACTAAAGAGATCGGTGTGTGCATTACTGAGCAGTGATATTGCAGTTGTGATGGTCTAAGGATAAAGCACACAAGTTTGTAGGGAGGGGTATTATCTTGTATCAAGACTAATCAATATAGCTGGAAAAATAGAAGTTTTCAAGTATGAGTCTTTTCTTATATCTCTGGAGGTGAACTGATATGCTCCACAGGTTCATGCCTCCAAACACACAATCCCATTTCTTTTTTGGTGAGTGTTCATACAAATCCTCTGTGAGCTCAACCAGCTCAGGAAACTGGTAGAGAGCTAATCCAACAGAGGAGTGGATTTTTTGGCGTGGGTCAACAATCTGATTTGGATCCTTGCAGGGTGACACTCGGTGCCATAGGTACAGAAGCAAGGGAGAAGATGAAAAAAGAGACAGGATGCCCTTTTTGGTGACCATGAGATGTAGAATTGTTGCAGTTGTCTCATTTCATGGTGGTGAGGCTCTGGTTTGGACATTTCAAAGGGCTTCTTTAACTCTGCTTACAAGACATTCTTCAAAAATCAGCAATCAGCCTAATCAATGTAAGGGCAAACTTAAGCTTTCAATAGCAATCAAGAGGTGGATGATGCTGTTAAAGTCTTTTCCTCAGAGCCTTTGCAGGACTTGCTGCAGCCCCTGCTCTTTCTGGCAGGTAGGCACTGAGACTATGGTTTTCTCAGGGCACTCACAGAGCTGGTGCCAACACTAGCATGAGCAAGATTCCTTGTTACCAATCATGCCTTTATCTCTATACTGAAATGCAAGATGAAATAGCTTGAGCATCATATTCTTTGTGTGAGGGCCTCTTCCCTAGAACACTGAAGTTATTGATATTGCTCACCCTAATTTAAGTGAGATTTAGATCTGGTCTCGCACAGGTTGGCATTCAAAGCATGCTGAGGAATCTTGTCCTGCTATAAAGATTATAGGATTTTAAAGGCAAGGTAAAACTATCAAATCTAAGCTTCAGGCTAAAACATGGCAAAGGACTTTATTTATTATTTTTTATCACATATTGTGGTATGAATCTTCACTGGAGTAATTAGACAATTTGTTTTAAGGAGATGTACAATTTTGATACAAAAAAGCACAAAGATGAAGTGTTCGCCACACTTATTCACATTCACACTTATTCACATTTGACTCAAACTGTAAACAATTGTCGATGTTTTCTTTTCAAATTTGTGCAGACCAGTAGTGTATACTTTGACAAGAACAGCTAAAAACTCTGTTCTTTGAAGAAGAAATCTTTTTGAAGGAAATAAAGTAATGAGCTAAGAGGCTTAGAGCTGTGTATAGTTCTAAAGCCTCCTGCTTTGTTCAATTCATAAAACTGCACTATGTTTTATAGTCTCCCACATGAACACAACACGAACATGAGCTGATTGGACTGAGGTGCTTGACTGTGTTATGAGCACGAAATGCCTCACCCTTATCTCATTTTTGGCTGCTTTCACATGCTGCAAACTTCATGGTGATTCCTTTGAAAGCTGCTCTGTTCCAGTGACTCACTTGGAAATTATGGGGGGTTGTGCCTAAATGTTCTGCTATGAAAGAGAGAAAAACAAAGATGCTTCACTGTCCTCTAATTTAAGTAGATTTATGCAGTTACTATCAGCAGTCAAGATTATTTTTCAGTAAAGGCATGACTCCAGGATTTTACCTTCATATTTCTCTGAGAGACAGCTTCCAGAGAAAACTCTTCCCTAGGAAATATATATTTTGTTCACTTAGATTTCTGTTGTGAGCTTTGTACTACAGAGAGACAGACTACTGTCTTTCTGGGCAAGAAGAAGCTATGGAGATGATCAGGGAGAAGTGGCAGCAGCACACATTTCTTGTGTAGCCTGTGAATGGATCAGTCCTGCAGCCTGTCACGGAGCTCAGCTCCCTGTGAGGGCTCTTGCATGGGTGTAAACACACCCAGACCATACTGACCCATCAATCACTGATGCTGTGTGCTCCCATGCTGAAAGTCACACTGCAAGCCATGGAGCAAGCCATTGCTGCCAAATTTTAGTCCTAGTGAAAGGCCAGGTCTTGTTGGCCAGAGGGAGGCAGCAGGAGAAATGAATGGTGTGTCCCTCCAAAGGCAGGAGTATGTTACATAAAAATCAGGCCAGCTCTTCTAAGCAAACAATGCGTCATACCATAGAGGAAGGCAACTCTTCTCCCCCGAGTCATTGACAATCTGAGGTGAAAGCAAATTTCTCATCCCAAATCATAATATTGGTGAATTAGGTGAATGAACAAAACCAGGCTTCTGAGATACAGCAAAATACCTGCACTGAAACACAGCACCAAAGCATCACTAAAATCCAAGGGAGTAAAACCCTGCTCCCTACTCTTCCTGCAGACAAATTTTGTAATTAGAGAGTGAAAATATTCTCTTTGATCCCCATCTTTCTTATAGGCCACCCTTAAGTATTGAAAGGGCCCAATTTGTCTCTCCCTGGAGCCTTCTGTTCTTCAGGTTGAACAATCCCAACTCTCTCAGCCTTTTCTCACGGGAGAGGTGCTCCAGCCCTCTAAACAACACTGTGACCTCCTCTGGGTTCAGTGCAACAGGTCCACATCCTTCCTGTGCTGGACACAGCACTCCAGGTGGGGTGTCACCAGAGCAGAGGAGGAGAATCCCCTTCCTCGACCTGCTGGCCAGTCTGCTTTTCAGGCAGCTCAGCCGTGCTTCTGCCATCATTCATCCTGCTATTCTGATTCCTCTCTCATTCATTGAGAAAACATCTGAGAAACCTAGGCCAGGTTTCAGGGTTCATATCTTTGATTCAAGTCTTGCAGGCCACCTGCAAGAAACATGATATCCCAAATAAGCCTGCTACTCACCAGATGCTTGCAATGCAGAAACATCAAGGTCTCAAAACATCCTGAATAGAAGAGGGCTTTCAAGCTTTCCACTCTTCAATGAGAAACATCCTGTAGGATTTCCTGGGTCCTTCTCCTGTTGCCCATTGCATTAGCAGGTGCTCTGACCAGGCCTTTCAGAAAGATCTCAGAGCAATATTGAAAACTAAGAAGAGAAAAGATGTTCTCTAGGGGGCTTGCTATACATGAGAGCAAGTCTTCTCCATAACTGGCAGCACCTGGAAAGGAACCTTCAGAAAAGAATCTTCAGACCAGAGTCAAAAGAGGTCGATCAGGGGATGCAGATTGATTATCTTGCCTTGGGCCCAACTAATTATTTTACTCAGTCTTTCAGACCTTTCAGATTTTTTTCTAATCCACCCTGTGAAACTGAACTATGTCATGTCTTTGGAATGTATTGGGTCAATGTTCTGGAGTGAGATTGTACCAGTGGGGTGCTCTGTGCATCCTAAAGAAAAGCACACAGTTTTCCAACTTGAATGAATCACCACACCAATTTCTGATACAGACCTCCCCAGCACTCCTAAATTTATGTACAGTATGGAGGAGGTTGACTGTCACCTCAGAGGACCTCTAGGAATTAACACTCTTGTACCAGAGAATTTTAATTTTTTTTCCTAGATTTAATGCCAAATTCTGTACCTTTGCTGAATTTTATAATTTAATCTTCTCTTGTACATATTTTTAACCATTTCTGTGACTGAAATCTGCTTAGTTACCTCTGTTGCAAGAACTTTTGCACCTAATTTCCTCACATTTTCTACAAAAATAAAAATTTAAAGACCCTTAGGGAAAACTGATGCTTCCTAGGTAATAAAATCTAGACATCCAATGGTTTATTTCTTGTGTTTCCTTTTAGGGTCTGCAGGCACTCATAATGCCAAGAAACTTATTGCATTGCCTTCCATAAATGTGCTACCAGTACTGTCACCACTCCTATCACACCACCATATATTGCTCTAGGTAATCACCACCATGGAAAAGTATCTGCTAGGATTCAGGTCTGTCATGATGACATAATTCCTTTTTTCCTCCTACATTTGAAGTTCACACTTGCTTGCCTAAGTTTGTATGCCCAGGGGATTCCATTTTCCATCTTGTATTCTGGGGAGGATAATATTCTCAGTGACACTGCACTACTTTCTTTTTGTTGATTTCTTTGCTGTGCGCTGGGGAGAACATAATCTTAAGGTAAGCATTTTGCATGTGCTATTCATTTAGAGCATTGGTTGTTTGAACAAAGATCAGTGAAAGACAAGAACCTCCATGTTCCTCTGCAGGGCACTGGAACATGCAGTCTGAGCTAGAGGAATGGTCCCAGAAGCAGCTGTGACACGAGGCTCTTCACAGGGGCACACTGACTTCTCCCTTGTCCCACAACAGTGACAAGTAGCAGCCAGCTCAAACTGAAAAAAGTTAGGTGGCTGTTCTTTATCATTTTGTTCTGTGGGCTGGTTCATGGGAAAAAGGGAGGAAGCACCATCAATATTCTCATGTGGATGCAAATTTAGCAGGAGCAGGGCTTGAGTGGGATCCAGCTTTTCATCAAGAGCACAACACTCCCACCAACTTAGCCCCACAGGTAACCCATGCAATGGAAACAATGGAAATTTCATCTCACTTTCTTCCTCTCTGTAAGCAAGTGGATGAATTTAATGTCTCTCTTTTCCTGAAGTATCTTCTGATGGAAATACTTGCATTCCAAAAGTCTTTGCTGGAACAAAATCTGCACGTTTGTTCAGCTTGGACTCCAAAATTCTAAATAATGTTATTTGGATTTGGCTCAGTTACACAGGTTTGGCACTGACTATGCTGGAGTGATGTCAATCAAAGTGGAAAAGTCATCTCACTTTATTACTGCTCCATCCTTGATTGTCTTTCTCTGCAGTTTATTCCTTTGCAATTACATAGATATTTGTTACATGACTATTAGATAGCATAACTAACTTCAGCAGTTAATAATCACTTAAATTTCCTTGTTATGAAATTCTATGCAAAAAAGAGAAGGTACAGCAGAAGTTTATTTGGAAAATCAAATGTTCTAGGTTGGTATATTGATTAACAACTGTCTAGTAATCAAATTCTTGGCACATTATTGTTGCAATTTTTCCCAGCAAGACACAGAAATTGGCAAAGCAATTTCATCAAAGTACATAAGCATATGTCTTAAGTAGATGCTTTAAGTTAATCATATGGCCAAATACTTTGCTGAAGTGGGAACTCTACATTACTCACTGACTGCTTCCAGAGGTCTGGCCCACAGACAAGGAAGTATAGGCTTAACAAAAGGAAAAGCAAACTTGAAATTATATAACTACCTCTGCTTCAGATGGTATACTGTCTTAGTGACATAATGAAGCATGAATTTAAATTTAAAAATAAAATTATTTTACTGGTCAAGACCTATTCACAGCCTTATACTCAGCCCATAACCATGGAAGGACATCCATGAAAAACAGGCAGAGGCCACATGGATAGAAAGGTCAGGCAAGGATGATTTCTGGGAGATGAGAACAAATGATATGTCAAGGCTGATACCACTGGCAAACCATAAAGGATGGTTGCTGTAAGAAGATGAGAGACATGGATGAAGCAAAGTACAATACTGGTAGAAGGAGAAGCTTTAAGCAACAGAGAGTAGGAGAGTAAAGACATATGAACAATTAACTACATGCAACCCTTCTGATTTGAGCTGCTATAAGCATGGCTTGATATAAATATGCTGTCATGCTAGCATGATTGAGAGCACTCTGCCTCCATCCTCTTCCACAGCTCACCTAATCAATAAATCATCTCCACACCATTTGTGAACATATATGAAGAGGCATTTTGCTCCATTTCCATATGCAGGGATACTTTTAAATTCTGTGCTTCTATCTAATGTTCAAAACTGATACTTTAGTCTATGAGCCTGGCCTGTGATGCTATTATCTCAAGAGTGTTTGAAGTGTTCTTCCAAAAAAAAAAAAAAAAAACAAAAAAAAAACCAGCAAACTAGGTAGAGACTTTTAAAAACACTTAAACGACCGTAGTTTCATGAAACCTGAAGTCCCAAGATAACAGAGAGACAAAGCAGTGATTGGAAGATTCTTCTGTATTTTCTGATAGGAGTGTCAGGAAGACAGAAATTAGCTCTAAAATGGCTTTAATGACAATGTACTTTTCCAAGAAAACAATTTTCCACATAAAGTTCAAGGTGTGCAGGTTTGTAGTGGAAGTCAACTGCTTTTTAATATGCAAACAAAGTACTCAGCATATAATATCAACATCTGATCATGCTGTTTTGCAGTAAAAAAGTTCTTTCTATTATGGTTCTCATTGCAGAGATGCATTATGAGAAAGAAATAAATTTGAAACAAATAATCACCTGTAAAAAATAATGGCAAGAGTGAGGACTGCTTTTGTTCAAATGTATTTTCTGTTTTGGGATGTATGAATTATTAATCATTAGTCACTGTACAGGGAAGTGACTTCTGCCACTTCAAAAAAAGAAGACTAAAATTAAAACAAAGTGAGCTCAGATTCTTATCCTAAACACATGTATTTAAGAGGAGAGTGTCTCTTCTGCCTTCAACATAGTCTTTGTTGGATTTTAAGCAAGGAATTTAAGCAAGTATAAATGAGATCAGCATACCTTTCAGATACTTACAAGGAAAACACTCACATAGCAAAACATCATTACCACACAGTTCCAGTAAGTGCATTATGTTAGTAATTTAATGACTAATTGCAAAATCTATTATCTTGGAGATGAAAAGATTTTGGAAGATTTAAGATCAGATTTCAAGTTTAAGAAAAGCAGGAAACAAAAAAGAACAATAAACTAAATACTGGAAAACAGATGCATGACTCAAAGTCCTGCAATAGAAACTGCTGTAACTTCCATACACATCAACACGATTAAAAACAATTACATGATATGCGGGAAAGTTGAGGTCTGTATCAAATGAAATTAGAAAATTTCAGAAAACAATTGAAAATGAAAAGGACAAAGAAGCATGAACCTTGCTTTGCCAAAACTGAACAGCAAATGCCTAGGAGGCCTCAGCAGTAACACTTACCAGGCAAAACAGCAACATCTGGACCAGGCTTGGGAGGTCACCATCTTCCAAAGCCATCCATCAGAACTGCCAGGCATTGAAGTGTCTAAGGCAACTTACTCAGCAGTGTACAGATAAAGGAGGAGGGGAGAACAACCCAGGAGAGCGTGCAGAGCAAACTATTATGTTAGAGGGAGAAGAACTTATAAATATTGTTATGGGGACCTGGCTGTGTGAGCAGCCCATGGTGGCACAGTGGGACAAGACAGTGACTCTTGCTGGGTAAGATCAGCCTCAGAAGATGGAAAATGGAATCCCCTGGGCATACAAACTTAGGCAAGATCAGCCTCAGAAAAGGCCAGCTTGTTTAGAAGCCTCAAGTCAGACATAAGTAATGGAAAAGCCTTATAATGGCTCCTCTCAAAGGACTGAATTTAGCTTCCTGTGCCTACCCTAATGACTAGAAGCAGAAATAGAATATTTGGGGCAAGAAAAAGAGTGCTGAGGTAATTTAAAGGCATTATTCAAATAAGCTTCTAGGACAAAGTTTGGTGATGGATTTGATGATCCTTGTGGGCCCCTTCCAACTCAGGGTATTCTGTGATTCTAGGTTTCATGCACGTTTTGTTAAGTTTGGAATGTTTTCGCTATGTTTTATCTCAGTCTCTGAAATGAAAATAATCTTCAAATTTCCAGACTGTACATAATAGCTTCGAGTGTCCAGGAGGCACAGAAACATGCAAATCCTTGGCTTATCTGGGAAAAGGAGTGTCCTGAGGGTAGCCACTGAAATGTTGGAAACTATGATCCAATAGTGGCATTGGCACAGGTACACATAATGTAAGCTGGCAGCATACTAAAAACATTAATGCCCAAACAAATTTAACTCTGCACACTTGTAAGTACAAAGAAATGCCAAATAACTGCTTTGCAAAGAATGGTAAAATATAATGAAATAATGAAAGGCAGATGATAAACACCTTAAAGAAAAATTGTGTTTGTGCCTCTATTTCTTCTTGTCTTGTTGACCTACTTCTAGAGATGTATGCATCTTATGCACAGAGCTTCTTTGCACAGCTTATCCCTTTGTATATATCAGAGTGTTAACTTAAATGACTCCAGTCTTTGGAATCAGGAAATCAAGGATGATAGCAGATCTGTTGTGAAATGCTTACAACAGAAAGGGAAGGATAGACACCAGCCAATTCAAGACCACAAAAGACTAGCACAAAGGAAGTTCATTTCATTTAAAATGAAGTTAGCTTGCCCTTACCCAGTGCAGATTCCAGAACTACTCTTACTACATCACCACCATTTTGTATAAGTCCAACATTTACACATACACAGGTACTAGGAACAGGAAAGGTCTTCTATACATGCAAATTTTACCTCTGTCATAGACTCCAGGGCATGATGTTAGTCATCCCTGAAGAAAACTCTAATTGTTCAGGGCTATAAATAGACAAGCAGGAAAAGATGGGCCAAATATGCCTTTCAAGAAAATCAAACCCAACCTCTCAGCTATTCAAGTCAACCAAAGCCAGGGTGGGAGGCACTGGGAAGGGCAGAAGTGAGACTGTGGGACAGAGGCACACTGAGAAATCTGTGCAGAAAAAGAGACTGGGGGACCCTCAATACCCCTCATTCCTGTGGAGACACTGACACATGCTGGAAAGCACAAGATTCCTCCTGCTGCTTCTCTTCTTTCTGCCCCAGCTCCTTTGTAACCTTTGATCCTTCCCACAGCCATAATCCTGCCTCCATAGGACCCCCCACCCTGCACCTAGTGTCCTGTTCTTAGATGCTATTTGGAAACATCTCCTCCACAGTCCACCCTGGGAGAAGAGGGGATAAGCATCCTGCTCTTACTCTCCACAATGAACAGGAGAAAAGGAAAAGGAAAAGGAGAACATGAAAAAGTGTGAACATCTCTAGTCTAAACAGTCAAAGAAGACAGAAAGAGCATGGGGAAAAGTAATCTGAATTCCATCTGTAAATGGGAAACTAAAAGTAGAGGTGAAGTCCTGAGAAGACTGGTGGAGGAACCAGAAAAGCAATATATCTCTCCTAAAAGTGAAGCAGTATGAAGCTCAAATCTTATTTGCATATTTTAGATTTAATACAAACAAATTAAATATGTGTTTAATAACCAGCATTCAGCAGGTAGCTCTGCCATGTTTTAAAAGCCTCTCTAATTTCCTTCTTTTATCAGATTTCCTACATCTATTATCAGATATTTACTGAGAACTATTAATATTCCTTCCTATGCTTCTCAGTCCATGTAGCTATCAATTATAAAGACCTGTATTTAAATAAAATATCTGCACTTACTGGGGCTTTTTTCCAATATTGTCTGTTGTCTTTGTCTTATCCTTCTGCTTTTCTAGTCTCACTATGTGAAGGCAAAAACAAAATTAATATCCACAGCCAAACTGAGGTGCAATTCATTAATACAAACCTAGAGAAGGATAACCAGAAACTCCCTCTGCTGTCATGCATGGCATTCATTTCTCTGTTAATTATTGCCTCTTTTCCCTTGGGATTGCTTTGTCCATTGATAATTTCTCAAAATAGGCCATTATTTTATCCAACTGATTATATTGTTGCTTTATAAAAGGCATTTATTATTTTTCATCTTAAGAATTATTTTTACAGCCTCAGTGTAGACACAAGAAATTTTGCTCTTGTTCTTCCTGAAGGGCTTGTATTTTAATCAACTCACAACATAATTATAGTGCTTTATATAAATACCAACATAAAATCTAGATCTTAACTACAACACTCTATATTTTTCCAGTTAAGTGCTTCAGTGTTCCCCAATACCTCTGTGTTTGACCATCTAATGTTGCTTAAGGTATTTTCCTATGGCAGAGCTATTTTCCTGGACAAGGAACTGAAGCAAAGCTGGAGAGTTCATCAAAAGAACAAACAGATCCAGATTTGCACTGCTGATGGGGGTTGAGCTTGTCTCCCCATACACCCAGCCCAGGATGCTCCCAGGCTCCTTGTGCCAGCACCAGCCCCGACACAGTGCAGCCAGCCTGGCTCACCAGTCACTGAATTACAGCTGCTTTTCCCCAGGCATCAGGGCCACAAACTTCTGCCTGATGAATCCTTTTGTTGCATAAAGCATGGATGGGGTTTTGAGCAGTCTGGTCTACTCAGAGGTGTCCCTCCCTGCCCATGACAGCCATCTGGAGCCAGATGATCTTTAGGGTCCTTCCAACCCAAGTGATTCTATGAAAACAGCTTCTAAAATTCTGTCTTGTGAAGTGGTCCTTATTTGACAGGGATTAATTTTTTTTTCCATAGAATTTAGTTCAGCCTTCAAGATGTGACCTGCCATAATATCCCTGCTCTAGGAGGATGCATGGTGCTCTCCTGGATAAGTCTGCCAGTTCACATTGGCAACAAGCTGGATCTTTCTCACAAAACCAGGATGCAGATCAAACAGGAACAGCAAGCAGCAATAGATCTCCTCTTTGTCATGAGCAGGTACTATAAATTCTTAATCAGGTTACTAAGCCTCTTGGCACTCTTTGACAGAACCAGTTGTGGACTTGGCTACTTATTCTATTGCCAGAAGTAGGAAATAGGAGCAAGATTACACAGCAGCAATCTCATGATGTCCTCTCAGGATACCCCAGGACAGCAGTTCTGATCATGTAGCTGGCACTTCAGGCCTCTGCAATCTCAGCCCTACAGAAATGAGACTGTAAGAGCTTATGCAGCAACACAGATTGAAATGTCAGGAATAGTTCAGCTATTATAAAATGGCATAGCTTGGAAAAAATATGGAAATGATAAAGTAATTTAGGGTGAAAGGAATTTCTTTTTAAAAGCTTCATGCTATCAAATGGTGAGAGAAAAAAGATCCTTAAATCTTTAAGATGGTTTGCAGCCTGACATTTTTCACTCCTCTGGGATTTCCAGATAATTGTGATTAAGGAAAATATACCTTGGCTATCTGGCTCCTCTTCTGGGATCCTGTCTTGGCAGGAAGTAAGACACACTTCCAAGATGTGTTCTTCGTTCCCAAATACAACTAATTTTTGCTAGAAAAAATCTCATGCCTGCTTCAGGATAAGACTGCCCACTTCTAAGTGTTGGTTGGAGTCCCAGGAAGCCATTTGTTTAGGAGACATAGGTTTCCTAAAGTACACCAACCTGGCATTTAGCTCCATCCCATACTCAGAGACAAGATGACAACAGACAACCCGTTTGGGTTCCAGCTGGTGATACAAGGGAAGAGTTCATTATACCTTTCAGTACTCCTTGATTTTGATAAGTATTAACTTACCAATAGCATGAAGGATCATTTAAGGCATATTAAAAACACTGGGGAGGTAAAAGATTTATTAAATTGTGTTGCTTTAGAGTATTCCTGTGATGTTATTTTAGCTCTAACAGTAATAAATTTGTTATTTGTTTTTCATACTAATAGTTTTCCATTTACTTGTCAAAGTGATGACAAAAGTTCTGTCAAAATGTCACTGGATCACATGAGAAAGTAAATACTTACAAATTTGATTTGGTTAAATTATCTCCTCTGTGTTTCTTGGAGGTAATTTAGTATTACTGAGTTCTACTATTGTCAAAAAGAGCCTTTGTAGAAAACCATATGGCTAAAAACATAATGAGCTTACTAAAGTTCAGCAGAAGGTGTGTGTTTGTATGCAGTGACTAAGCATATGCAAGTAGGAGGCAACTACAGATGGCTGGAAATATGCTACTACTGCAGAACACATATGATGTTTTGTATCGCAGAGCAGAAAGCAGAAATGCTCTGAAGTACTAAGCTTGGCTACTAGCTAATACTGTGATTCTGAATTTGTGTTATTTAGGACCACAGCATCACACACAGCAGCTGCAGATCAGCAACAAAAAGTTGCTCACTTCTGTTTCTTAGATGGAAAACAAGTTAATGCAATCATGGAAAGTATGCAGAGGTAAGGAGAATAGACCGAGTGGGAAACAGCATGATACATCCAGTAAAAGCCTGACTAGCAACAAAGATATGAGTTAACTGTGACACAGCCATGTTTAGAGCATTTAGGAAATTAAATCTCTTTACTTCATGGGCCAGAGTGGTTAGCATGCATTCTCTCCTCCATTTTGGGGTTGCCCTAGCAATTTTTTGCCATATTACATTTCTGAGATTGGTTTGGGCTGCTGCTGACTGTAAAATGATAATTTGAGGAGTGTTCATTCTCTTAGATAAATTATATATGTGTATTTGTCACTTTACCTAAGCAGTCACTGGTGCATGGAGATACCAGCCCTCACAGTATTTGCCAGCTTTCACCCTAACTGGAGATGGAGGTGTCCTGGAGAGGCTTATCAAGGGATTGCTTTGGAAGTGCAGAGTGGGAACTGTCATAAAAGTGAGGTTTGTTGGAGAGGTCAGGGAAATAAATAAGTTGCAGTCCCTTCCCACCCATGCGAAGGAACAGAGACCTGGCATTGGATGACAGGTTTGTATTTGGAATAGAGGTGTTTACAAAATAAGCCTAAAACAACAACTTCAAAACCAAACCACAAACCACTCCCTATTCCACCCATTTATGTTTCAAACCAAAGAACAATCCTACTGATGTCTACCATCTGATCCAAGGTGGCTGAATGGAAAGAGACACGCTGATTTTAAGAGAAAATGAGTCTATAAAAGGATAGAAGGCATGACTAGGACCCACGCTACTGATCCCATCAGTTTTGCCCTAGGCAAAAGAAAAGACAAATAACAAGGCATTTTATATAGATATGAAAATATATTTATATTCTAAATAAAATTTTATACAACACAATGTATTGTATAATATATTTTGTATTGTACATAATTATGTTTTATATAGGTGATATATATAATTTATATAAATTCGAGCTATTCATTTCTTCTTTCTTTATTTTCCCCTCTAAGGTCTGTTTAGCAACATAATTGTAGGGTCAGCAGGGCATAGACTTCTGCCTTTAAGCCTCAACATTGCATCAGTGAGTGCAATTGCATCTTGAAAGTCTGGGGAAATGAAAAGAAGCAAGCATATCCCACTTGGATACAGAAGGTAATATACATTAGTATACTCTGGCCATAATTTGCATGTGCAGCAAAACCCTAATAAATAAGTCAAACAGAGGGCTCTTTAGGAACAGTTACTCTAAGATCATCCACACTTCCTCTGTTAGGAATTTAAGACCCATATACAATGATGTAAAATACGCTTACCCAGAAGACAAAAATGAAAGCTCATCTTTTTATTCTTAATTTTCTCTCTGGTGACTTGATGGGAAGCCTAGACTGACTATCCCCCTCGTAGGGAGTGTGAGTGGTCCAAAGTGCCAGAGATGTTTATTCTGGTGGAACTGGTCATTGAAAACATCTCAGCTTGATCTTAAACAAGCTAACAAAGGTGTAATTTGAGAAAGTTCTGGTCTACCCCTCAGGGGTCCTCCAGCTGCATTGCCTCTTCTCCAATGAGCCTCATATATTTTCCCCCCCCTCAAGGTTTCCATCTTCTGACTGGCCATCAGCAATGGTTGCTGTGAGGCTGGCAGCACACCTTCTAACACCCCTTCAAAGGGACCCAGAGAGAAACTCCTTGTCTGGATGAGCACCCAGCAACTCTAACTCCCTCTCTCTTGTCTGAGAAAACAGAGCCCTTGCTGAAGTGCTGTGGAAAGCTTTCTGGGGTGTGCAGTGCTGTCAGTCATGAAGACCTATGCTCCACTACGAGGTAACATGTGGTGGCTTGATGTGTACAACCTGTGCCAGCCTCTTGGAGAATGGCTGTGGGTGGACATGGGCTGGACCTCAGCCATCCCAGTGCGTGGGGTGAATTGGAGAATAGAGTCACTCCAGGGTGGGCCAGGACAATTCTTTCACTAGTGGCAGCACTCAAAACCTGGGCATTTTTACTGTTGGTAAAAAATAGCACTAGAACAACAGCTGGAAACATATTTTACATTAAGGAGCTGATGGTCCTTTTTGTTTTTTCCAAGATGTACAGTGACTAACTTATTGACTCCTGGAAGAACAAATTTTACTGCAAAGAGGAAAAGTCAATGGTGCTAATTAGCAACAAAGTGGTTTAATTGAATAAAAGTGCTAGGAGAATCTTTGAATGCACTGATCCTTGAGGGCAAAGTCTTTAAATCCTAAGCCAATGAATGTATTAATAAAGAAAAACCATCACAGAAATTGTGATAAAATGGATCAATTTATGGACCTTTTTGCTAGAAAATGCAACTATGATTATGCTAGGGAGATTTAAGAAACAGGAGTTAGGCTAGAGGAAACTTCCAATGGGCTTAAAAAGAAAACTTATCTCTCCAGAAAATATTTTGTCAACTACCAAAAAAACTCATTCACGTTCTACTGAAGAAGTAGAGATATTTTTAGACTACATAAATTACTGTTTTTATAAGGTCAATTCTATTTTAGCAAATAATATATCAATATCTGTGTTCCTAACTTTGGTCAAAGAATGAAAAGCATGTTTTTGCTCTGTTTTCTAAAGCATACTCATTTGTCTTTGTAACATAAAGCATTTTATCAGCCTGATAGCCATCTTGACAGTAGAATCAAGTTTATGAACACATTCTGAATCACTATAAAATTCGTATTTACTGCTTTTTAAAACTATCCCAATTGCTTATGGCTTATTTCCCACACTATCACCTAGTTTACTCAATTTAAATTTTAACTATGACAGAATTATGAATGGATTAAGATGGTATCTGATTTTTGCTGTGATTTCTGTATGCCTCAGGAACAATATTCAGTGCGTTGTTGCAAGGATAGCAAGTCAAAAATTGTTACATTCCTTATTCAAGTGGAGGACTATTCTCCTGACACAAGGAAAGATTTGAAGAGCCACTCCGTACTGTGAGCTTGCTTTTTCAATTGAATTAATAAACTAAAAATATATAATAGTATAAATATTGTGCAAAAATACATAATAAGCCCAACAGATCCAAAATACTCCTTTTCTGACTCTTGACCTAGGATTTTGATACACATCCAAACCCAGTTTTAAGAAAACAGAAGTTGTTTTAGAAGTACAGCGCTTGGGACTTCACTGAGAAGAGGGGATTCAGACTGAATGTGATCTACAACTGTACTCCAACCATAGACACTTGACAAAAGGTAAGAGGTATCTGTGGATAAAGGGCAAGGAGCACTACACCTATCCTTGAGATCCTACATGCTTCACACCAAACTTACTTAGAATGCTGTCGCTAAACATAAAACAAAACAATGCAAAGGAGCTTTAGAGATCTGGGCAGTAAGGTAAGTACTCTTGGGAACTTTACTATATTCCAACAGACTTGTTTCTGACTTTGCATAGTATAAGAATCATATCATGTTGGCAACAGATTAACAGGAAGCAAATAGATGGGATGTTACTTCTCCTTGCTCTGTTCACTTGAAATTTGCTACCAAAAATAGCTTTTAGAAATGCTTCTTCATGCAAAGCTATTTCTTTAACAAGCTCAGCAAACAATCTTGATGGTTAAGTAAAAATCATACATATAATTTGATATGTTTCCGTAGTGCAGCATTCTGCCTAGCAGGTGAATGGTTATTACAAAAAATGTTGGGTTTTTTTCCTGTTCTATTCAAATGAACTGAACACTATAAGGGAAAAACTGAACACATCAAAATAATGCTTACCTATTATTTTCATTTAAAAATACCATATTTTAATAGATGAAGGAAAAAAATTATTGCCCTGTTTAGGTTTCAGAGTTACAGGACAATTGAGGTTGGGAGTACCCTCTGGAGGTCATCTGGTCCAACCCTGTTGCTCAAGCAGGGCCACCTGGAGCCAGTTGTCCAGGACCATGACTGGGCAGTTTTTGACTATCTCCATGGATGGAGACTTCACCACCAGCTGGGCAACTTGTTCCACTGCACAGTCATCCTCACATAGACAAAGCATTCCAACGTACCATATTCAGCATTTACAATATTCTCATTTTAGCCTCAGTGTTTTATTTGAACAGGAACAGCTATCCACTGTGTGTGCTGGCTGCTGCACAGAGAGCAGAACCATACACTGTGGGGTTTAAGCAGCATCTAGTGGCTAATCTTAGGTAGACAGCCATCCTATTTAGCTCTATCTTCCCTTAATATATTTAGCATCAGGAAGTAAGGGAAGGGATGAATTCCATCAGTTTTGATGAACGTGATCCAAAAGTGTGCTAGCTTTAAAAAAATCTTTACCTTTAGAGCAAACTAAGAAAAAAACCCCACTGTACTAATCACACCCTAAAAATGGAGCATATTTATCACTGGACAAAGACTGAAGTATCTTCAATGAAAGAATGAAGAAATAATATTCAAATGCATTTTACTAGGCAATTTGTTTTTTATGTAAAATAGCATCATGCCATTTCAGTAAAAGGAGGTATCAAGTGCTCACTCCACTTCTGCAGATGTTATAAGATAGTTGGAGGCCGTCTTGTGCACAGCCATCATGGAATGTACCTCAGTGATGGGGAATGTCATGGAGCAGATCATCCTGTGTGCATCACGTGGCACATGCAGGACAACCAGGGAATCAGGCCCAACAAGCATGGATTTAGGAAAGGCAGGTCCTGCTTGACCAACCTGATCTCCTTATATGCTGACCCACTTAGCAGGTAGGGCAAAGGCTGTGTATATTGTCTCTCTGGACTTCACTAAAGCCTTTGACACCATTTTCCACAGTGTTCTCCTGGACAAGCTGGTTGCTCATGGCTTGGAGAGGTGCAATATTCACTGCATTAAAAAGTGGCTGAATGGCAAAGTTCAGAGTGGTGATGAATGTAGTTACATCCAGATGGCAGTCAATCACAAGTGGGGTTCCCTAGGGGTCCGTATTGGGGCCACTCCTGTTTAATGTCTTTATCAATGCTTTGGGGAAAGGGATTGAGTACCCTCAGTCAGCTTGCAGGTGACAGTGAGTGTGATTGTTGATCTGCTGGAGGGCAGGAAGGGTTCACAGAGGGAGCTGAACAGAATGGATTGATGGGTTGAGGCAAATTATGTAAGTTTCAACAAGGCCAGGTGCCAGGTCCTGCACTTGGGTCACAGCTGAAAAGGCCTGGGGGTGCTGGACAACAGCAGCTGAACATGATCCAGCTGTGCCCAGGTGTCCAAGAAGGCCGATGGCATCCTGGCCTGGCTCAGCCATGGTGTGGGCAGCAGGAGCAGGGCAGTGACCGTCCCCCTGTACTGGGCACTGCTGAGGCCACACCTCAAATCCTGTGTGCAGTTCTGGGCCCTCCCTGCAAGAGAGACATTGAGGGGCTGGAGAGTGTCCAGAGAAGGGCAATGGAGCTGGGGAAGGGTCTGGAGCACAAGTCTGATGAGGAAAGCTGAGGGAGCTGGGGGCGTTTAACCTGGAGAAAAGGAGGATTGACAGGGAAATACTGCTCTCTACAACTACCTGAAAGGAGGTTATAGTGAGGTGAGAGTCAGTCTCTTCTCCCAGATAACAAGTGATAGGACAAATGGAAATAGCCTCCAATTGCACTGGGGATGTTTATAATGGTTATTAAGAAACATTTCCTTAGGGAAATGGTTGTCAAGTATGGGAACAGGCTACCCAGGCGAGTGGTAGAAACACCATCCCTGAAAGTGTTCAGAAAATGTGTAGATTTTCTACCTAGGGACCTGGATTGGGGATGGACTTGGCTGGGTTAATGTTTGGATCTCCATGATCTTTTGCAACTTAAACTCCATGAGTGTACAGTAAAGGCTTTTTGCCTGTAATAACTTTATTGAATGCTGCACCCTGTCAGGTAAGTTACCAGCAAGCAAATCCTTGTAGATCTTGAAGGAATGATTGAAATTACTGTTCCTGGTTGTGTTTTCTAACATGTTCTGCAACTACAGCACTGCAACAGGTTGTATGAGCACTACAGGACTGTTTCAGTGGTGTTAGCTTCAATTAATGTGCTTGCCTTTCAGCAGTAGTTTAAGTTATTCCAGCAGATAGAGCTTTACAGCTCCTTCCCTTTTTGGAAGGTTGTAAAAAGCTTCCCAAGGAACCTCCATAAATAAAACTGAAGACATGAGCTGATGCACCTGAGGAAGGACAAATTGTGAATGCTCCACACCTTTTACTGAAAAAAGCAAAACACATTTATCTGTTGATTCAAATACGGAAAATCACAGTTTTCAGCATTCAGTTCAAAATAAATTGCTCTAAGGTACTGAAAAAGTGGAACAGGTGTTACAACAGGAGGTAAAAATCAATTTGGGAAAAATCAATTTGCAAATTCTAATACCCACAGAAGCCATAGGAGGAATACATCACATTCCTCTGACCCAACCCGTAATAAGATCACCTAGGTCTAACTCTCACCTATTTGTTAATCCAATCTATTTTTGTTTGTCCACAAGCCTTCTGGAGTCAAAAGAAAACCCTATAAATGTAGTCTTCTGCTTACACCTCCAATATTGACATTTTGTATGCAAAGGTGAAGCAGTATTCTCCTTTAGTATTCAGTATTCTTCAGAATTCAGTATTCAGTTTTCCAAATGACAATTGAAAATGAATGTACTTACCCAAGTGAGAAACCCTCAGCAGAAGGGTTTCTCCTGGCTTGCCCAGCACATCAGCATCCATGGCACTTAAACCTCCTTCAGTCAAAATGCAAAATTAACTTTACTCACCAGGAGATAAACTGAAGAGAAATTGCCAGGAGCACCAAGGTCAGTTAGAACAGTGCCAGTGTATTAAAAAGAACATTTTCAAAGGCAAACAGACAAATCCAGACTTGTTTTCTGTTTAGGTTAAAGCAAGGGAAAATGTCAGTGATTCATGTGCTGTTGAGTGACATAGCTTCAGGGACAATTTCTGTCTAATGTGTAAGAATAGAGAGATAGAGTCATATAGTGAAACTTGCACCATTACCCAGCTGAAGTTATGGTATGCAGTGGTCTGTTGCAGTTTTACCTGTTTTGTTTCAACTTACAGTTATGACTAACTGCTTATAAGGTTGATGATACCTTGTACAGCTTTGTATTTCAGTTTAATCAAGTGGTTTATTCTGTTCATTTCTAAAATTTGGACTCTAGTATTGCTAAAAACAAACCCCAACAAAACCAAAACCCTATCTCCCTTAGGCAATGCTGTATTTTACAGATATAGAAAATATGTATCTCTTAAAAAAGCCCCAGCTGTGTGATTCAGTACATTGCATAAACAAGTAATATGGTATCTTAGAGGTCTCTCTTCCCTATTAGCCCTGACACCTCCATTACCCTCCTCCTGTTTCCAGGAGCACCAAAAAAATCCCCTTTCACCTCAATAACCCCCTTGTCTGATACCCCCTACCTCCTCTGTGGGATTCAACAGAAATAATTTCATGTATCAGTACCTCTTCCAGAAGGAAAGCTAAAGCAATTACACATAATATATCAGAATATGCATCTTCAGTACCAATATTTTAGTAATCATTTGAATGAATAAAAATGACATGAAAAGCTTCCACTCCATTGCATAAGCTATATTTTATAATCATGAACATGAGTGTTTTCACATCAGTGTGGATTCTGAACTCCTGAAAGGACTAAAGACCATTAAGAACTGCCTGAATGCCCGTACACAGGTTTTATCAATTTAAATCTTCTTTAAGGAAATTTGCTTCAAATGATGCAAATCTCTTTTCAGGAGTCAACTGGTTACATGGCCAGTTACACACATTTTGCATGTGTCACATGGAAGCCACACCTAAAACAAGTACACCACACCTAGTTTTGACTTGCTTTCAGCTTTAAAAATAAATGGCTTCAAAGCTGCTGTTGCAAGTTTGCATTAAAATGAGTCTAACAACAATCCAGTATTGGACTAGCATATTGTTCATTACTATACCTAACACAAAATATCAACAGTTTTGAGATGCTCTGAAACTCAAAGATTCTCCCCTTCTCAGTAATTGCCTTGACCAGACAGATACAGAATCTTACTCTCTTGTTGGACTTTTTTTTTTTTTCTCATTTTGAACTTTAATTCTTGAATGAGAAGTATTATTCTGGATTGTGGAACGACAAAGATCAATTGCTGAGAAAAATATAAAATGAGATTTACAATTTGCAGCACCAGTGCTCTAAGCACTAGGAACCACTGTGACTGACAGCAACCAGGATGCTGGTTTGGGCGCCTAACTCCTCCTAACACAAGAAAGGGAACAAAGAAATTATCAATGTCACTTCATGTGTTTTTCTTCTTGATAGGAAAATATTTCTATGCATTATAATTCTGTTGTAGAAAACAAAAACATTTTCAGGAGACAAAGTAAGCTGCAGCTTTAGTTTGTTACAATCTGTAAAGAGCCCAAGGTGTCTAATCTTAACAGATATTGAAATATTAAGTTCTGCCCAATTTTTGGCCACAGACTTTTAGTGAATGATGTAGCATGAAAGATTAACAGAATATATGGATTTTTTAAGTAATTTTTAAAGGACAGATGAATATTTTGACAAGATTTTATTGTGAAACATTGGATTTAGAAAAGGTACAAAATGTCAACGGTCAGATGTGTGCCAGTACAGTATTTCAGTAATCTATACATGTGGACAGCTGAACAGCTTCACTGCAGAACGTGGATTTGGACAAACTATCTAAAAAGGGGCCGCAATATTCACAGGCTTAAAATACAGAACTTGAGCCAAAATGGCCATTACTGGTCAATGCTAATCAACATCTGGAAACAGGCTAAAAAGCACAATACAGTACAAAAACCTCCTCGCAGATCCACGTTTAAAGAACATCAGTTTATATTGTCAATAATCTACAGCTCCAGGACACGATTCTCAGGACTGGGATTCAGTTGGCTAGTTATAAACTTTTAAAAATTAATGTTAAAATTAAGATTATGTAAGAAAACCCACAGGTATTTAATTAGAACTAAATACCATGAAACCCCTAAACATTCCTCTGACTGGGATTTATAAAGTCAGTTACTTCTTATATGGAACTTCTGTTTGTTTCTTTAAAATGTCCTGACTGCAGCTTGAACTGATATCATTAAGTAATCTTAATTCAAACATTTCATTTTGCTATGCATTCCTGTATTTTAAAACTCATTTCACTGAATATGGATCACCGTCAAACTGGGAAAAAAATGACCGAAATACTAATTTTGAATGAATAGAAGTCATAGATTTGTATACTAAAAAAATCAGTAACAACCCCAATAGCAGCATTCTCTACCCTAGTTTAATACATTTAAAGAGGAACTTTTATAAACTTACAAAGTTGATTTTAGGGTATAAAAATACACGTATATGATATGAAACAAGATAGCTCAAGGTTTTCATATTTCTCACTAGTTTGTCGCTGCTGGAAGTCATTTGAACTATTGAGAAGATGTTCATAGTTCAGTACCTGGGTGAACAGCCCAAGGTCTATAGACCTTTGTTCTTTAATTAAAAATGTGTTGCTGTTTCTATACAATTAGGCTTGCTGAAATATCAACAGTGACCCTGTTACCAGTTAGTATCATCCAGAGCAGACTTAAACCTTTACCTATGTAAATCAACTTCCTTTTATGCTGATTCATAACTTACCTTTCTGAACAGACACCTTGGGGTATACTAAATTACTGTTTAATAGAGATTTCTGAATATGACTCATGTCCATTAGGAGCAGAGCTAAACTTAAACTGATGTAATTTAGAATGAAAATCCACCCAAAACGTTAAAACCTAGCCCATGACACCACATCCATTCCCTTAATTAATTTCAAGACCATTAGTTTTGGCTACTCTTTTCTCATTGTGTATCTTCAGTGGAGAATGTGAATCTTGCATTCATTAAGAAGAATCACCATAAGGTACAACCAAGTACATTAAATCAGACAATGGGGAATAAATGCAGTTAAAACTTTGAGTGTGTATCACTAGCTAAGGATGTAACATTGGAGTACAATGTCTGCTATGGAATTAAAATTAGTGCTGTGCCAAATGGGAAAAATATATAAACAAACCACAAAACTCCAGTGTGGTAAAAAACCATTTTGTTCAGGAAGTGTTTGGCATATGCAGCACTAATAAAATTCTACACCTCACAGACACAAGCTACAAAGGTTATCTAAAGCCAATACTCACTGTCCATCAATCAGCTAGCCAGCTCTTAATGCTGCCTCGAGCATTGCACTAGCCACTTTGATCTTAGTTTCAGATTCCTCTGTACACACATTTATATTTACATAAAACATTTATTAAACATGATTTTAAAACATAAAAACCTTATGTACAAAATACCAACATTCCTATAAATAAACAGTTGGAGAAAGGCACTTGCAAGAAAAGTCTACAGTAAATCTTACAAAAACCACACTGCCTCTGTTACTGTACAATAGATAATCTTTCAGTCAGTCCCTAACACAAGAATGTAAAACACTAATTACTTGTTATAACTAAGAATATAACCGTTACAGTCGTATTTACACATACATATATGCCTCTTTTTAGTTCCACTTGGGAGCACCATGATTTCCATTCCAAATTTATATTTTCATACAAAGTAAAAGAAGAATTGCCAGAAACCAGTGTTCAGTGTCACTGCAGATTCATAAACTTTTGGCTGACATCAGTGTAGTTTAAAAGACTCATTTGCTACTTTGTAAAAAGTACACCTAGTTTGTTATTGCATGTTGTCCTTTCAGAGAGAGCACTGCTATGTTCTCTATGCAATTGTTTAATACTATTGCTGGCAAAAGGTTTCCAATATCAAAAAAATAAAAACATTCTTCAAGCCAGTTGAAGTATTTCATCTGAACAGTAACTAAAAAATGCTGCATATTAATTATAAAAACATGTAGGAAACATGCCAACTAATCTGGTGTGCAAAAATATTTTTTCCACTACACAGGATTTTAAGGGCTTCACAGAATTACTCAAATGTACATTGAGTAGCAAACCCCACAAAGAACCAGTACCTCAAGGAGATGTGAGGATACTCCCACTTTTATCAAACTTTTTACCCTTTGACAATGCCGCGACCTGTTTGAGCAGTTCTCTGTTTTTGGCCTGCAATACAGATTAAAAAAATATCAGTTACTGAAATAGCAGTGTCATGCACTTTCCATTTATGAACAAATTCTCAAAATGTACATGTTAAGAACATTCAGATAAGGTAAATCACTTTTCAAAGATCTGTATGTTTTTTGACATGCATATTCTGTCTTCAACAGAGAGAGTAACCACATTCCAATATTGCAAAATTTACTATATCCACCATGGCACTGAGTGTCTGTTCAGTCTGTGAGTTATAAGGCAACTAATTCAGGCTTTCTTCCTGANNNNCTTCCTGATAAAGTGTGCTTTAGCATGAGACATCTAGCTGTCAATGTATTAATGCTGAGTCCTTAAATCAGATCCACAGCCCAACGACAACTGATAAATTGTCAGAGAACAGACACAAAGAATAAACTTTGAGAAAGCATGTGAGGTAAAGCTTTACCTTCTAAAGTTAAGAGTGAGTTTGATTCATATGGAGACTGACTGTTGACTTCAGAAGTGCTGTACAATGCACCCAAGTTAAGCATGGCAATGACCACTCATGAACGTGGCACTACTGTATTGGATTGAACAATCCTGAGCAAAAAGCTGAGTGAACAGCCTGAATATATGATTCCATCTGAACTATTCCCCANATTCCATCTGAACTATTCCCCAAGTACTGATAAGCAATTACACACCTGCAACTGTTCCACAGTTTCCTTGTGAGCTTTCTCCATACTGTTCATCTTTGTCCTCAAGTTAGACTCTTGGTACTGGAAGTCTTCCTTCAATTCTGTCAACTGAAAAACATAGATCCTATGAAGATTCCTTGAATTACAACAGGATACATCTGCTACTCAATATGGGAAACCTTTAGCAAAGGCTCAGGAATCTCAGGAAACACTGTATTTATTTACTACTGCA
>WEIU01011673.1:34844-52645 GCA_013389925.1 Aegithalos caudatus | reverse complement strand
AATTGTTTGTACAGTAGTTACCACAATAAGATAGTTGTTGAGAGATTAAACAATAGGAATAATAACAGCAATAAGAATAAAATAATTGTAATGCACTTATTTTTCAGAAGTAGTCTTAAAGACAGGAACACAAATACTTACAGTTAGTATCAAATAATGCCTATAGTAGTACAAATAGTATAATCACTTCCTAATTCTCCTCATAACACGCATCTGCCTTCAGGATTTTTAAAAAAGCCCACCAAAACACACAGTGACAAAATAATAAATAGCCCTGACAACCTAGAACAGAAACTGAGAGCTCTAATACTAGAGTGTGTGTCTTCCTTTCCATTTGTAAGGGACAATCACTTAAAGGATTGGTGTAATGATACTGTTAACTTCAGCTCACATAAGGTAGATCCTGAATAATGTCCAATAAACAATCAAGTATTACACTACAAATTTCTTACTAGACCACTGGAATTCTAGACCAATAACCTTTGCAGCTGGTAATTGACTTCGGCAGTGTTACTGGATTTACCCATGAAGCCCCAAGCAGTTGTCCTAAGTACTACCATGACTGCTAGCACTTTACCTATGAAAGTGCTGCACAGTCTTAAATCCTGGGAAATTCCTGTATCAGTGTCATTTCTATGTCTTTTCAAAACAGTTGAATTTTCTTTAGAGAAAAGTAGATAATTCTGATCATAATCCCAGAAAATCTCATACTTTAGGAATATTGTTTCAAATTCTTTTTTTCCATATTAGCTGCACTGATTAGCTGCATTCATATCTACGCTACCTGGATATTTTACAATTGTCAAAATAGTGTGCTCGTATAAAGTCTGTAGCATTCCTTCTTTATTTATAGTATTGTATCTCAATCTAGCCAGGACACTTCAAGATCTTCTGGAAAGGACAACTTTTCTGTAGGAAAATCGACAGTAGAAGGGAAATGCTGGTAATAATCTCAGTGTTGACTGTATTCTGTAATGCTGTTTCCTGTGTGGACCTCAGCTGCAAATACTACACATTTTTTTTCTTTCCATGTGGCCCACCTAATCCTCACGCATTATGTTCTTTGTCTCTTAGGGTAAGAAAAAACCTCTTCATAAAACTAAACAATCCAACTCTGTAGGATCCCTTGTCTCCTTTATTATTCCTATCTGGCAATTTACATCCGTATATTTATTATACACCTAAGGAAAGCAAGCATAATTCTGCCAATATGAATCACTGCTGATATATTGTGATTCCTTGTTGTGACATGAGTCATTGTAAAACGTCCCATTTCTTCAGAAATCATCAAATTCTACCATCAAAGACAATGTGATCCGTTTTTGTATTTATACATACACTCTTTGATAAAGCATTTACAAAATATCCTATCTTGGGCTCTACTCACTTACCTTTGCAGAGTAGTCCATGCTCTATAAATCAGGTTTCTCATTCTTATTCTCTGTCAACACCACTCACACAACAAATCTGGATGTGTCTGTAGTGACCTCCAGATTCTTATTTTCAGCTGCTTTGGTTCCATAGGCCTGTAACAGGTAAGTGCTAAGAGTCAGTGGTGCTTATTTGGCACACAGATGTTATGAAGTCTGTAGCTGATAGAACTTTTATTCTTTTACAGATGCTTTTGTCACAGTGTTTTTGTAACACATGTTCTGTTATTCTCTACCAACCCTGACACAATGTTCTGAGATGGTTTGATATGCCTGTTTAAATACAGTTTATACTCTGCCTAAATTTTTTTTGTACTATCATTCTGTAACACAGAGCATCCCATTTGGTCTGCTTTGCCTCCTGTCTTCCATGAGATTTAGAGCTGTTTGGCACTGCTGATATTTTGCCATTAACTTTGGGCAAGGGGTACACTACATACAGCTGGAAAGGTACCGAATGCTGTCCATTTTGCATTTTAGATTTTCTCACTGTGGGAGACCTGGAGCTTTCTGGGGCCTATTTCACAATAAAATAAATGTCACAAGGCAATATTCTAACTAACATGTCTGGAAAATATATGAGCAAAGGAGGTTTTTACTAGGAGCAGGAATCAAAGAGTTAAATTCTCAGATATTGAAGGTTGTGTGCATTGACTTCATTGTATTTTCATATCTCTACTTGGGACATATTAACTAGCTAATTGGCTAATATAAAAATATGATTTTCTGTACTTTTAGGACTAAAATCTCTAACTATGGCATTAATAGTCTTGCCTAAAGGATTCTGCACAAATTTCTATCCTTTTAAAATACTATTATAACAGCAATGTAAAGTATCATGGAATGCTGGAATGGCTAGGGTTGGAAGGGACCTTATAAATCCATTAAAGATCTAATAGTGAATAATTGCACAAAACATTAGTTTTGGAACATTTGCAGCAGTTAAATTACTTCAACATTTAAAAGCAGTTTGCTAAAAGAGTGGACCGCTTGAAAAATTAATTCTGTAATCTCTGTCAATAGCAGCTAAAGTAAAGCTTACCAAGCATGTGCTTGTTGACATGGAGAAGGGGAAGCCAGTTTCACTATTCTGCTATGTGAGATGCTGCTTCTGTTATTTTCTTGAACACCTAAACATTTTGGAAGGTGGCACTGCTCGGAATGGTCACAGGATGGTGTTGAAGCATGACAGAACTGGAACGCGACCAAAGTTGCAGTGAACTGTTGCTACCAGAAAACATCTACTACCCCATTTTATGGGGGCTTAATCAAGAAAGTTTGTGGATCACTGAGAACAGGTCATGCAAAAGGAAACTTTGCTGGCTGAGGCAAGTCAGGACTTGCCAAGTATGATCATGTTCACGGTGTGCCCTCTTCGGCATATCCCATGTTGGCAAGTCTTTGAGTAATAAAATGTCAATCACTTCTGCAGGAAACTGGCAAAATCTAGCTTTTTGGACTACTTCAAATGTTGATGATATTCATGTCATTTATTTTGGGCCTCTTGCATAACAAGCTCTGAAAATCTCTGCCTAGGGGGTCTTTTTGTTTTGCTCATTTTCATAAACTTACCACTAAGATTTTGTGATATTGATTCTTAGAAACTCAGCACCACAGTTATAATGTGATAACAAATCCTGACATTAATCTGTGATCTTTCATATACTCAAGCTAGCAGTCACATATCTGTCATCCTCTCTAAGAGTGTTTTCTACACTGCAAATGCATTGTCTAAAGTTATTCTGATGTCATGATCTCCCTTCATTGCTCACAGTCACAAAGAGAAGTTTCCATAGATTGATCTCTGTTCTTGTTAAGAAAATAAATTTCTGTGATTATGCAATGTAGTTTACTATCGTCAGAGAGACTTTAGTGAAGTTATTGATGGCCCTGATGTGCCAGTAGATAAATATAAATTATTAAGTTCTGCGAACTGAAAAGTGACACAATTCTTTCCTTTTTTACCATGAATTACCCTTACCAAATAAAACTTGTGGAAACCATTGTTTTTGACATATGAATTCAGAAAAGCATGTTCATTTCTTTTGCTTGTGTTTCTGGGTGTTACATGTCTGTTGTTAAAACCCTAGCATGTAGTGTGAGGGAGCAGTTTTGGCTCCTTGCAAGATGCCACATTGCTGCAAATGTGTCTTTTTCACCCTTATCACTTATAGTGCTGGAGACATAACAATTATAGCAGTTTGGAAGATGACAAAAGTACTGAGACTCTCAGGGGGTATATAAGAGGTATATATATCTTCTGAGGAAAAGGCTGGTGCAAACCAGCCAAGAAATCAGGGCTTAAGACTCTCCTTCTTGCATAAAGAATAACATTGTAGTTGGTCATGGGGTTGTTTGTTCATTTTGGAACACACAGGAAATGTTGACTTTTTCCCATGGAGTAGGGAAACTGAACTATGATTAGTGCCATCAAAACCAGAGGATTCTAAGAGCAAGGATGGAAAGATTTTCCTATAAATTGAGCAATCATTTTAAGAGGCAGTAAAAAGTGAGACAGTGTGGTGCCATTTGATGCCTCTAGAGGCTGCATTTAAATCTTTTATTTCATTTTTAATTGCACTATTTCATGCATAATTTGCCTCTAAGAGGCTAGGACATTTCTAGAATAAATACTAAAATTCAGATTGCTTTGTGACAGGAAGGGAAAAAAAATACTCTTATAGCTGGTTATTTATTTCTTTGTTTAGTACTTCACATCACTTTCCATCTGCATCTGCAGTATATTATAAAGTAAAAGCTTTTTTTTTTTTTTTTCTCCAGAAAATGCCCTTAGTAGATGTCTCATGTCATAAGAGACCTCCTTAAATAACAAAGATGTTGTCATCTGTCAGGTGTTCTGACTACTCACAATATTATTGATTGAGGTAAAAGTGTAAGACAGTTACCAGAAAGTGGGAAACTGAATCAGATGATGGGGGGAAAAGGGAAAATTAATTTACAATTATTAAACTGCAGCATTAGGACTTTGCAGTAACATGTCAGTCTGGGAAACTGTGACCTATTTAAGGTTATTCCTAGTGTCAGCTATGAAAATAACAGAAGTGATTAATGGCACCAGGTGCTGTCCTGTAGTCTGGATTAGGTCTGAGGAATAGTATTTTCAGATACCTTTTTAAAAGTAACGTGTCAATATACATATCAACTTGCTCTTCTGCTCTTCTAAAATTTTGATATAAACTGGGGAAAGTTTTCAGTGTTTTACTTCTTTTTGTTCAGGAGTCAGAACAAAACCCCTGCCTGTCACTCCCGCTCTTTGCCTCTCTTTGCCTCAGCATGGGAGACGAGCCTGAAGACTGAGGCTGTGCAGAGCCTGTGGTGATCACAGAATTTTTAATTTTTTGTGACAATAAAATCTAAGTAATTTGTACAATTTTCTCTTCTTGTCTTTTGCATTTGGATTTGTTCTGCCTTTTCAGAAGAGTATCTCCCTGAAGAAACTTTTTTCTTAGGCTCTTCCATAATCTCTATACCTCCTGAGGACATCCAGGAAATCATCTAATACAAGAATTCCTCTTCTGGTAATGAGTAATCAGATTAATTTTTAGGTTATTATGACTCCTGAGGCAATTTTTGGGGGTGGGGGTGGTTATATAAGGTCATTTAATGTGAGTGGCATGTTAAGAGTTTAAGTAATTACCTACTTTCTTCTGTCAGGGTAAAAAGGTAAGAACCTCTACGGAATAATTTAGCCCATCCTAAGCTACACACATTTAAGGGAATGACTCAGCATCTGGAGGTGCTGTTTGCAGGTTGGAGTTACGTTGAATTCCAGGNAAATAATAAAAAAAAAAAATTAAAAAGAAATTAGGATGCAAGTCTGGCTTTCCTCCCTTTAACCCACTGTGTATTTGGTGTGCCTAGAGGTTTTATAAGTTCTGCCTTTGACTTTGCAAATTTTATATTACAGTTTATTTTTAGAAGTGAGCTAGACATTTTGACCTAAAGTTTTTAACACATTTGAGCATCTTTCTACTGGAGGCATGGCAGGGAATTAGTAGCATTTTCTAAACCCGCAGCTAAGTTCAAGTAGCTTCACTGATGCCTTAAATCCAGTGTATGGTGTACCTGCTTAGCTACTTCTAGACTTCCAGCCAGTGGAGAGCATTTGGAACAGGGAGAGTCCAGAACCAGCTCCTTAGGGTCTTAGAATCATAGAAGAATTAAGGCTGAAAAAGACTTCCAAGATCAGTGAGTCCCACCTTTGAATTATCATCAACTTGTCAACTAAAATGTAGCAATTAGTGCCACATCTAGTCTTTTCTCAAATATGTCCAGGTATGGTGACTTCATCACTTCCATGGGCAGTCCATTCCAATGATTTACAAGACTTTCAGAAAAGAAAATCTTCCTGAGGACCAAGCTAAACCTCTCCTGTTGCAGCCTGAGACTATGTCCTATTGTCCTGTTGCTGGTTGCCTGGGAGAAGAGGCCAACCCCACCTGGCCACAACCTCCTTTCAGGGAGTTGTGAAGAGTGATAAGGTTTCCCCTGAGCCTTCTTTTCTCAAGGATAAACATCCCCAGCTCCCTCAGCTGCCCCTTTTTTGACATAATCTCTAGACCCCAAGGCCCAGGGACCCTCTAGGGTCCTCTAGCTTTCTGAGTCACAGATGTCAGTAGCTTTTATACAGACTGAAAGAAACATTTTTGTTGTTGTTCATTTGTTAGGGTTTTGTTGTTGTTGTTGTTTTTGGTTGGGTTTTTTGTTTGTTTTTTTTAATTACAAGCGGGAAGTCATGTTCAGTTTGGAAGTTCCTTGTGATAAAGCCTAGAATTATTATAAATCCTTCAGCACGGATGTATAGTCTGTCTGTGCAATGCTTGCTGGTTCGGAGGGGACATTGAAAAAAGGGTTGGGAGCCATGGGATGGCTGTGTCAGTGTCCGGGAGCATGTCCTTGCCACAGCGCGCGGTCGGGGTCAGGCTGGCTCCGTCCGCCGCAGCGTTGGCACCGCCGCGGCGCTGCCTGGTCCCCGCAGGTGACCCTGTCTCCGGGAAAAGGCAGCTGACGGGGTTTTTGTTTGCCCTGTAACCCCCTTTCCAAACTCACTCACTTTTTCCCTTGCCTGGTTCGCGTGTTGTGCTTATTCTGTCGGACTTGCTCTGGCTTTACAATGCAGCAACAGTTCACTGGCACCTCTTTTTAATTAACAAAAAAATAATTTAAAAAAAAAAATCGTTTTTACAGGGGACGACCCATGCAGAGAGGGTGAAAAATGTGCAGACAAATGTCTTGATTTTATTTTTGATTCCAAACATAGTAAATGAGTATAATACACCTCTCATCTCGCTTTCTATTTGCGAACAACCCCCCTTCCTCAAAAATCCCTTTTTTGAGTCCTAGGCCATCAACCTCCCTCATTCTCTTGACTGTCACTCACCTTCTCAAACAAGATTAGCAAAAGTTTGGAAAGATCCTGTTGAAGGCTTTTGACTGTGTCCAGCTCTAGGAGCTCAATGAATCTATTTGCATAGGCACAATTAAATATGTACTTATGTGCTTTGATTGTTCATGAGTGTAACATGAGTTCAGTGATCAGACTGGACCCATTAATATAATTGTTTGAGAAAGCTTATTTTAAAATCAGCCAACAGATAACAGTGCAGATATAAAGAAAGAAATTATATACAGAGTAGAGCTAAATGCTGAAAACTAGGATGCCTTAAAGCATTTAAGCCAGTGCTCTGTATAAATGTCCTATATATTATGCCAGACAGTGTACAAATGCATTTATTTTGGTGAATATTAAGTATTATGCGTATCTCTAGGTTAAACAGCCATGTTAGAAGACACCCTGTATATACATATTTTGTTTATGAAATCACGAGGCCTTTCAAAGTTTATTTCAATTTTTCATGTTACTTTCAGAACTGATACAGTAAAACAGAGTCTGTACTTGACCAGGGCTTAAATAAGATTTTAATTTTTTAAAATACTGCATTTTAAATTAACTTCGACTTCCCCTTGTCTTTGTGCTTGTTTGGTGAAGCTCACACTGTCATGACAGTGGTTGACAATAATAGATAAAGTGCTGTAGATAAAAATGAGGTTGATACATTTTACATGAAAGCCCTAAAGCAACTGGGTTTTTAAATCAACTATCTAGCTGGGATTGCTTTCACTTTCCTTTTTAGCACCTCATTAGGCTTACTGCAATTTTTCTGCAGTACTGAACTGCTGCCCCAGTCACAGTTCATTTTCCTCTTCTAATGTCCAATTACTCTGTTTACTGAAAATTAATATATTTTAATTTCATGATAATTTAATTAAAATACTTCATTTTAGAATATAAATCAACAACACAGAGCAGCATCATTTTGCATTTTTCTGTTACAGTTCTGCAGCATCCTGGGAAACAGCACATCTGCCACAGCTTGAAGGGAATACCAGGAGAGTTTTGTGCCACCCCTTTCTTGTTTTTAAATATCTGAGTGCCCTACAATATTTTCAGGCTTCTAATGTCCCAGAGTAATAGCAGCACCTCTGCAGTGTGCCCTGAACATCCAGTTTCTTCTCACTGACTCTACTTTTGTACTGGGCTTCTTTTAGGCTCAGAATTGTAGTGCCTCTCTTGAGCACAGCTCCTCAGTGTTCATCTTCCTACCTGTCTTTCCCAGCTCCAGATACCAAGGAAAAAGAAGTTTTAGCAATCTTCAGTATACATACCTGGGTTTTGCAAACACCTAATAGCACACTGAGATGTAGAAAGAAGTGAAATTACTTAACAGTTGAGAGCTACCTTACAAAAAGTAGTGGCAGTTCTTGTGTCAAGATCTCAGCACAGTAATATTTGTAGAATGAGGACAGCTTCCACATTTTTTTCCTCCTCAGTGAGGGATATAGTTATTCCTGTTTGGAACACTTTCCTTGACTTTAAAAGTGTTTCTTTTTTACCTCTGTCCCTTGGGAAAAAGAACTATTTAAATACTGGTATAAGCTACCAAGCCAAGGCCAGGGGTTGCAGACCTGGCTGATGCTGAGGTAGAATGTGTGGTCAGTTCACAGACTTCTACACTGCGAAGTTTCATAGGCACAAAATGAACAGCTTACATTTGTGGGGCCTCTGAAGCAAATCTAAAATGAAAGCTTTTNCTCAATGCCAGAACATTTCAGTGACTATTTTTTAATAAGGAAAAAGAAAACATGAACTAGAATGCTGAGTCCCTCATAGGAATCTCCACCCATGAAGAGCTTCACTGCTTTGATGTACAAGGTCCTGAGGAATCTCATTGCACTTTCAAGTTATCCCAGCCTCAGGCAAGACATGAACTATCACATCTAGACACCCCTTTCAAACTAGACTTGTAGTATGATTTAGTGAATGGGGTAAAATATTCTGTGTTCCATAATACCAATAGGCCTGACCAGGATGTGTTCTGATTTTTTTCCTTTTATTTTCTCCAGTTAGGTAATTGTCTTCCTTTTTCCATTCTTTTGAATTAAATATGGGACATAAATCCACACCCCCTTCACAACAGATATACTTTCATTCGTGAATTTGCCCTTATTCATTTAAAATATAGAACTTGCCTTACTCAAAAGGATGTTGTCCTGCAGAACAGTATTCTTGAGTTTACAGACATTAACTTTGGCTTAGGCAGAATCACCCTCGGGCTAATAAGACAGCTAACTCAGGAGTGGGCTACACTTGGGCTATGGCCAAAATGCCAAAGAACAATCTGCATAATGACATGACAAATATTTTTCTCAGAAGTGAGCAAATACTTTGAAATCTCTGTTCTTGTTGGAATCCAATCAAGTTTTTTTCCATCAAATACAGCTGGGATGCAAAGGTCAATAAGAATGAACCAATTTACTGGCACAAATCCATTAGGGAGGAAAAGGCTCCTGTTTCCAGGTGCTCCTGGCAATCATGACACAGTCTGATGTGATAGAACAAGATTCACTAAAGAATGGAAAAGTCTTCCCATGTGACATGAACATCAGATCTCCTCAGGGCAGCAAACCAAATAGGGAAAAGGATACATTGTGGGAGGTTGTAACTATGGAGAAATGGGGTGGAATGCAGTTTCTGAGTCTGTGGTCTTCTTGCATACACTTTATACATATATATGGCTCTATATATTCTTGCCTGATATGTACTTATTTATTAAGCATGTTTATTATTTCTTGTCAAAAGTAGGAGGGATATTCACAAAAGAATGTGAGAACATTAGTGTATCAGAATCTCAATGTTTTTGTCGAATATATTTATAAAATTGTTTTTTATAACATGACCAGGAGTTCTTTGACACTGGCAATAACTTAAACTATAATCAGAGTAACTGATGGTTCTTAATTACAGTAACAGTGAGTAGGGATGGGAACTAAAGTTCTGTATCCAAAATTAATTTCTGTACAGGATTTCAGTATATAAAAATAAAAATTTTCTATCCATTCTTTGAAGACAGAAAACCATTCTTTCTAATAAATAGGGACTTTTTTTGGGTTTTTTTAGGAAAAAATCTTCTATTTTATAAAATCATATTACATCATCTATTCATACTATATATTTATTTTTAATCCAGATGATGTTTTGAGGGGGGGACATGTGCTCTTTTTTATGTAGGTTATTTTCTGAATTTATTAAATTCAGGTTGTGTAGAATACTTTTCATTAAAGAAAGAAATTTTGATTACTTTTGTTCTCTTTTCCCTTACTTTTAATCTAGGTGGCCGTGATGGAAACAAATCCATAAGAATAGGTAGATGATGAATAGAACTGCTCAGTGATTGACCAAGGCAGTGGTCAAAATCCAGAGTACCAAATCAGCACACTGTGGTGATGATTAGCACGGTACAAAAATGTTGACTGATGAGCACCTTCTATTCTTAGGCTGCAACACGACATGACATTTCCTTAAACCAGGATAATTGAAATATGAGACTGTAGAGTGAACTTGGCACTGGGGGAAGGAGCATGCAGGAAAGAACAGAAAAGAAAGAAGTAACAAGGAGTGTTGTGGTTAGGCGCATGAGAACTACAGTGCATGATGCAGGTAGTGGTTATTTTTGGGTACCCAGAATTGAACTGAATGTAATCTGAACCTTAGTAGCTGCTAAACTTCTAGTTTCATATGTAACAAAAGATCTATATATGAAAAAGTGACTATAGTCCCTTCTAGTATAGCAGTTTAAGTCTGCCCAAATACCCAAAATCACAAAAGCCACGGTTTCGTAACTGATTTTTCAAAGGATTTTGAATTCCACTGTACCAAGCATCTCAGCTTTAGCCTTGAATTGCACATTAGCAGTGCCAAGAGTACAAAACTGGCAGCTGGTTCCCCTTTGGAAGGTAAAACCCATGTCACTAGCAATCCTGCACCTTCCGACCATTTCACTTGACTTGGTATGTTTGTATGGCCACCAAAAACAGCTCAGAAAACAATTACAGCTCTGGAAAAACTATCATGAATCGCAACATGTGTTCAGTTATTTTCAGGTTAAATAACTATTAGTATTTGGGTGGAATTACAGGAACCGCATGACTCAGATATTGATAATAGGGCAGAAACCACAGATAAATCTCTTTAATAAGCTACACACAAATCTGTCAGGAGCTAGAACTTTCTAGTGTTACTGAGCTGGAAATCTCATTCATGACTGTAAGCATTGCTGCATCTTGAATTGACATTAAATTAAATAATATCCCAGATGCAATGTGGCTGAGGAAGTTATTCATAATACAGAAGTTACTGGTTGAATGTTTAATGTAGTCCCTCCAGCACTCTGGTCCTATCTCTTACTTTTGGCACATAAGCTTAGCCTAAAAAGCAAGACTTATTTGATTAACCAGCATGTCTATTTCCTTTCATGTTGTTTTGCCAAAGTGGTACATGAGTAGAAACCAAGAAACTTACATAAAAGCTGTTGCAAAGAGAAAGGCTTGTATTTTTTAGCTTTTGAGAGAGGGCAAGGGTTTCTTCAAATACACCAATAACCAAAGGAATATTATTGAAAATAGGGGCCTGCTACTGAAAGAAGAAGAGGTTGCAGAGAAGACTGAACACTGATTTTGCTTCAGTCTTCACTAATGTGCCCATCCCTCAGGAATCCCCAGCTCAGGAGGCCATTGAGGAGGTCTGGAGAAAGGTTGACCCCCACCTATGGTTTGCATTTATTACAATCTTTCTATTAAATTGTAACTCTGACCTGAAATCTCTCAGAAGGTAATTGAGTGGGATTCATTTCTCCCACTGGTTTACTTTCAAATCAGTGCAATTACTGTTCCATCAGGCTATCCCATCTGTTCCTTGGGTCAAGGTACCAGTCCTCTTGCAGTTCAGTAGTTTTTCTGATTGCTACCTGTCCTGCAATCTTTAATTATTTATGCAAAGTGAAGCTATACCCTCTAATATTCCTAAAAGACAGGATGAGGGAGGTCCATGTATAACTTTTTTGTATGTCAAAGGAGACAATTCAGGTTTTTAACTTCTGAATTGTAAATCAGACTTTAGGTCACAGATTTCTATGTAATGAGAAAAAAGACTATGTAATTGCATTCTAGATATACAGCTGCAGCTGTTAAGCTCAAGAGGCAGATGCACACATGAAAATCAAACATTACAAGAGCAAATATGTCTCCTGTAAAACTCCAATCCAGTAGAAATTTGTTTCCAGGCCTTTGCTAGACAAAATTTCTCCTGCTATCCTTTGATTTATCCACAGAAAGCATTTGAAATTATGGTACAGATTAGGCAAGATTAGAAGCTTTTCACAAATCCTTTACCATTTGGAGAGAAAAGGTATTTTCTGAGCCAAGATGGCTCTCAAGATGAAAAAAAAATTATAGTTCTGTACTTGATTTGCTTTCTGTGAAGTATCATCCAAGCATACACACTTAGGTACAATAATTTGCAATGTAATGTACTGTTTTGTTTAGCAGCAAATAAAATGTGACCTCTTCACTTTAATGAAGAGACATCTGGAAAACTTCCCATAAATGCATCTTTACTTGTAGACAAATGTAAGGAGACTACAGTACCTAGCTAATCAAGAATCTTAAGCAATAATTCAAAGCTCCTGGCTTTTAAATCATTACTACTGCTCTTCTAATGACACAAAAATAAAATGCTGCCAACATCACTCCTTAGCAGATAATAAAAAACTGTTAGCAGTGGAAAATTTTGGACACAGTGGATGTAACCAGCATCTCTTAAGCAGGTGCCTATCCCAGTGGAGAAAATTACTCACTATGGGAGGTTTGGAGGTTCTGCTGCTTTGAACAGCCTCAGGAATGTTGTAACTGGATGACTGAAAACCTAGAACGAAATATCCTGACTGAGGTTCCTCATGGCTCATATCCAGCGAAGAATCTTGTTTTGAGGTTTAGAGCTTGTTCTTCAAAAAATACAAAGGATAAAACCCTCCCTAAATAAAACAAAAATTGTTCAGGGTTCTCTGCAATGTGTTGGGATAGGAAAAGCTTCAATGCTTGGATCAGTTTCTGACTCTACCCATGTAACATTTTTGCCTTCTTGTTTATTAAAATCCCAATGAAGCATGAAAAGTTGTCAAATGTTTGACAGGTGGTGTGGTTTAACTCCAGCCATCAACCAAGGTCCACAGGATTGCTCACTCACTCCCCCACCAGTGGGGTGGAGGAGAGAATCAGTGGGGTAAAAGTTGGAAAACCCGTGGTTACAGCTGAAGACAGTTTAATACAGCAGCCAAAAGCTACACACACAAAGAAAGCAAAGCAAGGAATTGATTCACCACTTCCCATGTTTGTGGGGGCATTCAGCCATCTTCAGGAGAGTCGGGCCCCATCACATGTAACTTGGGAAGACCAGCTCCAACATTCCTGTGTCACTTCCTTTCTCCTTCCCTCTGCATGATGTTATCTCTGGGGAAAATCCCTTTGGTCAGTTGGGGTCACCTGTCCGGGCTGTGTCTCCTCCCAACCTCCCAGGCACTCCCAGCTCCCTCACCACCATGGCAGGATGAGCAGCAGAAAAGGCCTTGGCTCTGTGTGAGCTCTGCCCAGCAATAACAAAAACATCTCTATGTTACCAACCCTGTGTTCAGCACAAATCCAAAACACAGCCCCATGCCAGCAACTGGGAAGGAAATTAATCCATCCCAGCTGAAACCAGCACAAGTAATCGTCTCATTGCAGATGGCCCATTGGTGCTTCAAAGGCTGAAACCCAGCCACCTCTTTTACCATCTGTAGCACACAAAAATATTATGAAAGAGAAAAGCTAGTGCCAAAAAGATGGAGATACCTGGATTTTGATGAGAAATAGAGTATCTGTTACTAATGAAAAATATGTAGCTTTTAAGAGAGAATAAGTGTAGGCATTTTATTATAGCAAATATGTATTATGGATGAGCTGTTGATTTTTATGAATTACACAGTCTAGTGTTTACAAACTATTCTGAGAATATATGATTTAGCAAACTGTAGAATTTTAAAATTACCTAATTGCTATTTTATTAATGTTGGTGTACTTCTTCTTTTACCTCACAAACAGATGGAGAAAGAATTGGGGCAGGAATTCACTGGCTGGATCAGGTCTGTGTAGTTCCTAAGCAGGCAAGTTATGTGGCAGTCAGAATTAAGATTTTGTTCAGGCGTAAGCAGACAGGAAAATGAATTTCAGTTGATCCCAGTGGCCAGGCAAGGCAGATCAGAGATGGAGATGATAGGGTGGTGCAACTCTATTGAGGGATTTGATAGCGTACAACCCTATTTAAGAGATTTGGTATATAGGATGGGTATTCCAGACTGGCACCAAGCAGCAAGGAAAAGAGAAACACAGTTCTGCTTCCAGCCAAACCCTGGCACTCTCTGACTGTTACTGACTTAATTCCAGGTTCTTGTGTACTCTGCCTTCAGCAGAGGCAGAGGTTTAATTTTCTCCTCACAGTCCCTGCATGCTGCTTCTTTCCATGTTTGCCCTTCAGCTGACCAGGGCTGTGCTGCCACAGCTCAGCTCCCTTTTTCCTCACCTGCCTCCTTTTTAGCTTTGGGAAAGTCACAAGGGAAATTGATCCTGATCCTCAGGTTTAGGAGACTAATTCTCACTCTCTCTGTTTCTTTACATGTTCTAAAATCTGTCAGTCTTGTCAATGCAGACCAGCTTGGTCTCATGCCAAAGACAGGAACACTAGGTGCCTTGTAACGAGCCTCACACATGCCAAGTGGATGGGTGGAGGATCAAAGTGAAGTGCTGATGTCAGGGGTGTTTTATGTCTGACTCAAAGGCTTCAGCACTCAGCTCTGGGATGGTCACAAGCTAAAACACTAACCCACACATTATTTATTCTGCAATTTCTCAGAACACCACTTTGTGTGAGAACATCCCTTTTATACTTCTAAAGGGACAAAAGAAATATTAAAGAAGATGTCCTTAGGATTCTCATTGATAAGACAGATTCTTAAAAGAAGGTAACTAGAATTAAAATATATTTCAATGGTGGCTGTTTAGAGAAGAAAATATTGATACTGTCTATATGAAGTCTTAAGCTATAAGGGAGACTGAGTTGGCTTTAAGGATGAATTAGAATGCAGATAATCTAGGAAAGCAGAAGGAAAGCGCTATAACTGTTTATATTTCTATTAATGGTAGAAATGGTGATGGGGTTTTCATCTCTTTCAGATATTCTGGATGTTGCCCAAGGTACATCACTTTCAAACAGAACTTTTTAGCTATTTACCACTCACAGCTGTTTTGATTCTGTGTAAAGTGTTTTACAATAATCTTCTGTTCAAATTCATAAAAACCTTTTATCTGGGATATATATGGTACACCACAGTCCTCGAATATTTTAACATGTTGCTTGGTCTCAGTATTCTCCATAGTCCAAATTATGTTCGGGGACAGTGATTTCAGAGCACTACCTTCTCCTATTGGCGCTTTTTTATGTCCTGTATAGACTTTGACTTGATACTGTTCAAGAGTACTGGAGATTTTTACACTCAGATATACCATGTTGCAGTCCTTTTAGTTACTTTCTTCAAGGTTTCAGTAGTAATTTAGCTTGAAATGCACATTTAGTGACTTGACTCAAAGGAACAGCTCTTTTTCTTCCAGGAAAATGGTTGCTTGGAAATACAACATATGGAATTGATTTGTATTAGTTGGAAGAGTTACTAAGAAATTGTAAGGGTTTTTTTTACACAATAACCACTCTGCACTAAACAGCTTTAACAGGCACTCTTAATGATTACCCCACATTTAAGGCTGACGAATAGGAAACTGTATTTAGGTATAATATTTTATACTTTGTTGGGAGTTTCACTAGGTCTGCTGTTTTTATGTACTTGTGAGGTGAGGACTTATCTGGCCTTAAAGCAGCTCTCTGCAAATGTTGGAGTGCTGAGAAATTCAGCACAAGATGAAAAACCTCCTGTGGACAAACACTAGGACATTCAGGGTGTCCTGTGCAATTTTAGCCACTGGTCTGTCTGTAATTGTGACTAGAGCACAGACATTACTTACTTACTCAGCAGTGATACTGTCAGCTCTCTCCTGTCTTCCTCCCTAGAGACAAATTTGCAGTAATTGAATTTTCTCTTGGGTTTCACAAGATCCTGCTCATATATGCATAAAGCAAACCAAGACTTACCTCACAGGTAATCCAGTGTTAAGACAATCTGTGAATAAGCTACAGTCTGTGGAGGTACCACAGGCTTCCTTCTTTGTACAGCTACTCCTTTTATACAGAAGTAATCTCCATGACAAACATGTGCAGCTATTAAGGAGTTAATTTATATGGAAATTTAAAGGTACATAATTGATTCTCTTCTGCATAGAAATATCCAGATAACAAAATGTTAAACTTACTGTTGTTTTTCTCATTTTATTCTACCTGTGTCTCACTTATCTTTCTGGTTGAGAAATATGTCACTGGGCATACAGTAATAAAGCAGGAATATTTAGACTTTTTAAGAAGACTGTAATCTTCTGATTATTTTTATTTTGGTTTTGGTTTTGGATTTGGTTTCTTTGTTTTGTTATTTATTCATATGGAAAATGCACTGATTTTGCTTTGGCCTATCTAAACTCAATAAGGAAGCTAAAAGTAGAGTTTTATGACATAATTGTTATATCTCTAGAAATACTCTACCTGAGCAAATGCCAGATGACAGGAATCCCTGTTACCTTCTGTAACTCCTCACTTCACATTTCTCCTTAGTTGCTGACTCTAGATTTGGAATTGCAAGGAATGCTGAGATCTGCCCCAACACTGTCCAAAAGGGAAAGCACAAAAAAGCCCATGAAGATACAAGAGACTCCACATATCAATTATGAGAATTAATTACAGGTAATCAAGTGATTCTCAAGGGAGGTATTATTGTAGTTGTGATACTGTGCATTAGGACTAAGATTTTCACAGCTTTGTGGGATATTAAGTCTTGTGTCCTGAATCCTGAAGATAGGTACCTGTTGTGTTACCTCCTACAGTCCCCAGGCAGGCTCCAAGCCAGCACAAACAGGGGTGGTACTTGCCTCAGAAACTTTACAATGTAATGAAATGTTCATAGTACTGTCCATTGATACAAATGTAGACATTGGCACGTGTTAAGCTGAGGTTTTATATTTTATGTGGAATACCTTTGCTTCTTGTAAAAGGAAGTCTTTTTCTTTTCTCCTCTCTTTGCATATTTCACGGAGAGCAGATACTCTGGGCTTGCGTGCAAACTGCTTCATTCTAACTGGCCTGACCCCAAGCACTCTTGATTTTTATGAAACCATAACCTTCTCAGTCTCTCCATTATGAGAGTGCTCTTGTCACTTCCTCCCTGTTCAGCACTGGTTAGACTGCTGCACTTAGCTCCTGCCCCCACCTGTGGAAAGGTTGTCTCCTCATGATCTGCTCTCTTTAAATCTTGTTCAGGGAATTGCCTCAGGAGCAGAACTGACGAGGCAGAAATGGAAAGGGGGTAGGAACCCAGTGAGGATCCTCCCACAGCTCTCTTTCCCAGGATAAAAAAAGAGCATGGATAAAAGTAAATGATGTAATAGCCTTTTCTGCCACAGAGCACAAGGTGTAACTAGGCCCTTAGGGACATAGAGGTAATGTTGAAAATGCTAATGCCTTAGTGGATTTTTGAGACATCTTGATAAAAATTAGTAGCTAAAAGACAAATGTTGCAGAGTGGAAATATCAGTGATATAGGGCAATCAAAGTGTGAAGAGAGCAGGTGAGGCACAAGCTTGCACTTGAATTAAGCAGGTGCACTGGCTGAATTCATTTCTGCTGTAATAGCATATAAAACAGTCCTCCAGCTGCTTAATTTGTGGAATATTTCAGATTACAACAGATATGAAAGCAGAGACATATTAATGGTTATTACTGATATGTTAGTATATATGTGAGAGGTGTTTTTTAAAGATTTTTTA
>WEIU01011673.1:3115-26323 GCA_013389925.1 Aegithalos caudatus | reverse complement strand
CAAGATGCTCGGGTTTAATATTCATCAATACGCCGCGATGAAATTCCACCCCGCTCCCGAGGAAACCTTTATTCTCCGGCTAATTGTAATTTACAATTACGCTTTACACCTCATCACGTAGGAGGTTAGGAAACGAGATTCTTCCATATAATTATTGTCCTCCTTAATCCTATTCCACTGCACATCACCTCGCACCGCAAATTCCCATTGTTCCCTCCTACCCATCGTACCAGTCATTTAAACTAGTATATATATTAAAAAAGTCTGCTTAATTTTAGACATCCATGCACGCCTCTGAGCCCGAAGCAAAACGCATCAATGGGCGATAACTTCGGTAGAACTGGGCAGGGTCATACAGAGCCGAGTTCCCCTCGCTGGGCGGGCGGGCAGCTACCGGAGCGGCCGTGCCCAGAGGCACTCTGCTTTTGAGTGGGTTAATAGGTATTTTCCCTCTAGTTTGCTTATCAAGTCGACTAATTTAAAAGCTTTCCTTGATCAATGGTGGGCGAGTTACACAGAGACGTACACTTATGAACTCCTTTCACCTAAGCAAGTATCTCCTGCCCACACGCACCGTATGCCTTACAATCCCTGCTCTAACCTGTGACTGTAGCCTTCAAAGCAAAGTGCGTCTCTCTGGTTCTCCAGTGCAGGGAAAAAGCCTGCAGTTTGTACCTCCAGGCATTACAACATGCCTCAGCCGAGCTGAAAACAACACTGCAGCTCGAGTTCAGCCGGCCGCAGAGGAGTGTCACTGCCGGCAGCTTTGCCAGGGACGCTGCCAGGGGCTGCCGTGGGGCTCTCGAGTACTATCAGGTTCAGCCTTGTGCCTGACTCTTCACAAGCTGTTTAACCACCCGGTAGGAGCTTACCCGAAGCACGGCTCAAAGGCTGTCTAGCATCCAACTCATGAATTACAGAAAATTGATGCCCTGCTTAAAATTCACAGCAGTGAATTTGTAACGTTCACATTTCTACGTGACAGTCATCTTGCAGGGAGATAACATCTAAAAGCTCCTGAGTTTCCCCCTTGTAACACTGTGGGAATAACATGGCAAAGGCCAAAAAGTCTCTCTGTTGCTCATTCACACACAATGCACACATCAGAGTATTGTGCAGCAGTTTCATGATTTGTAGCACATCAGTATAATATCTATCTCTGAGAAAGTACACTGTTTTTTTTTNGAAAAATATCTCTTTTTTTTTTTTTTTTTTTTTTTTTTTTTTTTTTTTTTTTTTTTTTTTTTTTTTTTTTTTGTTAGACTGGCTGGGAGTTTCTTAACATTAAAGCCTTTCTTCTTATAAACCTTTCTTGCCCAGGTGAGCAAATTTTACTAATCTTTCATGTCTACATACCAGGTACCAAAGCTTCTATAAATTAAAAAAACTCAAATTTTAATGGTAACAGCTAGTCTGCATCAGTTTCTTAATTAGATATAGTTGAGGCAAAGAGCTGATATTAGAATTTGGAGACATCACCATTGAAGAAGGTATATAATGAGGCCTGTAAAAAGTCTTGTTTTGTCACACGTTCATCTCTGAACCTTTCTCATTTAAACGAGAAAACAAAATATGTTCCCCAGCTCCTAACAATCCTTATTTTCCACAATCTTCACCAATTATTTTCAGAACAAAAGTTCATAAACTTAATATGGGAATCCAAATAGAAGAACAAATTCTGTCCTATCCTCAGGCCCTATGTTCATTTTGTTCTTGTATTTCTGTTCATTGCAAAATTGTGTTTCTTTTAAATGACATGCTCATGAGTTACTATTTTCTTATTAACTCTCTGATGTTCTTAGTAAAACAAATACCTTGCATCATCCAGGTCATTCTTTGTTCTGAAATAGAGGGTTTTATGCTAGGTGGATGTTAGATATATTCAAAGGCTGGCCAGTAGGAGACAGCGACAGTTTGGGGATCATAGATACTATTATCTCTCTACTAACTGCACGTGCAGTTCAAAACACTAGAGAATTTTGGCACAAATTTGTGTTTCTGCAGTGAAAAAGATGATTTTGAATCCTGTTTTCTAGATCTCCAAACTTCATATGAGTTATATTTATAGATTAACGGGGTGTCCTAAAAAGATTTCCTCCATTTTAGCATTTCTTAATATTGCGTTGGAGTTTTTTAACTATATATTTTTCGAAATATGAACACATGCTTAAAATATTGAAATAAAATTAATTTTGTAACAGATTCAATTTATAGAAAGAAAATTGTAAAACCAGCTACATCTACTCTTTAATACAATGCTAGATTTTACCCTGTAGTGCAAGCATTTTTTCTAGTATTTTCCATTATTTTTGTAGGCTTTATTTATACAAAGCAATTTTAAAAAAATATATCTAAGACATTCCATATGAACATGCAGTGGACTCCAAAGTGCACCCACTCTGATGAGGAAAAACACTTATTTTAAAACTCTTTTGTGAAGTGCTCAAATTCCTCCTTACATCCCTGACACTTCAGAATTACATGTGTCTTGTACTGGAAACTCTGTGCTGAGAAAATGAATATTGATATGGAATACCAAAATATCAAAAGCAGAAACCATTACTCTATAAGGGTAATTTTTAGCCACCAACACAGAGAATATCTACATGCAATTGCCTGCAGATGGGACCAAGCCAGGCTGCAGGATCATCTACTTAGATGAATTTTCTCATCTTGAAAGAAGAGGTCTTTTTGCTCATGTTAGCTGAAGACTAGCATGATACAGTACACAAATTCCAGAGTAGTCATGGACAAGTGGAGTGGCTTTTAGAGAATAATTAATTGGCAGATTGTCTTTTGGATATTATTACAGCTGTTCCTGCTGGTTATGTCAGATGCCAAACCTTGGAGGGCCGCACACTATTCAAACCATGTACCAGAATGTTTGTCCCTGCGTGGTATTTATTTTGTAAGCAGGAGACCCTATCTCCTCTTTTGATTTGTTTGCTTGTGACTCTGGTGCTAAGAATACCACTGCACCTGAGCTTTAAGTGAGGTAGTACTAGCTAAAATGTCATAGATTAGATAAAATGTCGGAGTTAAATCTTGGGAAAAATATATAGAGAAATGTAAGAGAAAAGACAGAGAGAAAAATATGTCTTACAGGAAAAAAGGATGTGATGAAAAATACGGATCAGCAAGAAGGCAGGGGAATTTGACATGTTTTTCTCTTACCAAGCCATATTTTCCAGTAATTCTTTGGAAGAGGTAATTCTTTGTCACACCATTCTCTCTTCTTCCTTAAATATTTATGTATTTCCCAGGCTACCACGGCCATGCCAACGAACAAGGGACTGGGAGATCTAAGAAAATCTCAACATAGAAAAGGAAGAGCGCAGATTCAAGAAGAAGTGATGTGGTCCACATTCTTACCCCTGCAGGATCATCTTTCCTCTGTGCAATGCTTGCACACACAGGCACACCACACATATATTTTGAACTGCTTCTCAGCAAATATTGCTTAAACAGCCAATTGTGCCAATATATCATATCAGTAACTCTACTAGTGCCAGTAGGGAAGAGTGAAGGACCCAGACGGAGGGATATTAGCAACACCTATATTTGATTATCTATAAACCAACTAGGTAAACCTCAACTGTGCCATCCTTATACCCCACAAGCTGTAACGTGTTGGTAATCATGACTGGAGTGTGTTAGAATAGGAATGGCCAGCTAATGGAGATAGATTCTTAATGTCACTTTTCTGTATCCTTTTAGATATATGATTTGAAGACTTGGGAAGAATACAAAGCAGATGACAGGGGTAGCGTTTTATATTGCTGTAGGCAAGGCACTCTCAGGTAACTGATGCACCCTTACTCATATTGATCTGCCAGAGCAAACCCCTAACTTGGAAAGTAACAGAGTAAAGTTGCTTCTTGCTTACACTGGAGTGAATTGAATATACTTCAGTAAAAACCCATGCAGTTCTACTGGTGCAAGCCTGCTGTGTAAGTGATGTGAGAATCAAGCTGTATTTCACCAGCCATTGCAAAGGGATAATTTATGATTTGGGCTGTTCAGCTGCTGCCACAATATTTGAGCCTGGGATCAATGGTGCTTAGGAATTAGTGTATCTTGTGCCACACACAGAGGTGAGAAGAGGGCTTGGCTGGGTTTGTATTCCTGTTAAAATCAGGGAGTGAGTGGGCATTTCTCACAGATTCTGGCACGGTGCAAGTGGACAGCAGCTCTGAGCCTAGAAGAGTTGTCCAGGATGCTAGGCAGTGTTTCTCCATCCCCTGTTAGGCAGGCCATGTGGAACACTGTGAAAGCCAAGATTTTTACTATTTACTTAGTGAAGGGCTGTAACAATACTTTATGATGGTCCTATTAGCTGAAAACATGATCTTTGCTGTCTTGTCTGAACTCCTCTTACCTGCTTACTATTACTTGTCACCAGGGACAGCTTTTCAGTTCTGTTTCCTGGATCCTGGTTTCACTGTTTGGATGTATTCTTTTGAATGCTTGCAGGAGATTGTATCTTCATCAACTAAAAGGAGAAATAAATGAGTGAGAAGCTTGCTTTGCCGAGCAATTAAACTCTTAATTTTTGCAGTGTAATTCTGGAAATAGGTCTGGTTCTGTGTGCATTGGTCTAAATGAAATTTTAATTTCACTGTGTGTCTAAGTAGGGAAAGAATGACAAGGGGATGTGACATCATGCTTAGCAGTAGGACACAGCAATTCATTTGGAATGTCATGAGCTGAGCTAAAAGGAAGAACTTGTTTATAAATAAATTGTGTTTTAGGTATTCCTGAGTTTTGGAAGGAGAATAAGGGGCACCCAAGCGAGATCATTGCAAGTTTCCATGCTTCCCTTGGTTTGAAATTCACTCATCAGCAAATAGAAACCAAGTCTTGACTGTGGCAGCACTGCATATATGTAACTGTTTGGCCATCCATTGTAAAAATCATGTCCTATACTTTCTGCTGGTTTCATTCCCACAAATTTTGACCCACACAATTCAGGGGAATTATCTGTCTCTAACAAAAGCCCAGGCATTTGGCAAAACAAAAAGTCCCATTTAATCAGGTATATTTTAAATCTCACTATGTTTTCATTCTCTGAAATTGCTCTCTGTTCAACACTAGTGCTGTTATTTGACTGTAGAAATAGCAGGGCTTTGTTTGTTGTTTCCTGCAAATGTTTGTACCTTGAATGCTGTGTCTCAGATATATTCAGGGGTTGACTTTGCCTGTTGTGCTTTCAAAATTCAGGAGATTAGCATTAAGCTTTGGCAAAGATTTATGCTGTTACCAAAGATCTTTGGGCAAATGTGGACTTAAAAAAATGAACCTGATGCTAATGACATTTGTAGGCCAAATTCAACTATGTCATAAATCACAGAAAAAGTTGCATGCAGTGTTAATCATAGACAGAATGATGAGGCATATATGCTTATAGCAGAGTAACTTGTCTAAGGCTGGCCTTGAATCTGTAAAAAGAGGGTAACTCAAGCTGGTGTGTGCATACGTGGTGCATGAGTGTATGCATATCAGGGAAAGAAAAGCTTTATCCCACACTGGCTATAGGAAAATCCTTAATCTGGATTTATTTGTGTTTCATTCCCAGAGTGACGTAAAAGAGTTTTAGAGCCAATCTGTACTGCACAAGGAGTCAGGTGCAGAGATACATGTTCTGAGAGCTTGGAAAGCGAGCCAGCCCTGTGGCAGGAGCAGCCGCCCTGTGCGGGGGGAGCCCCTTAGCTCCAGTACTGCAGAGCTTGGCTGCTTGGCCCCAGGTCGTGGGGAGGGGCTCAAGTGGCACCCACACACCAGTCCTTCTACCACTTGCCTTCACACAGTCATAATTTCCTCCTTTTGTCATCAGCTCTCCACAGTTTGAACTCCTTGATCAGTCTCAATTTTCACTTCCAAGCTCTAATTTTAGCCTTGGTTGCTCTACTGCTTTTTTGTCTTCCTGGATTGTTGTAACCCTCCTAACCCATCTGTGCTACAAGATTGACATACCACCTTCTATCTACATCAGATACCTGATGTTTCCAGGACTTCAGTGTTCCTATCTGTGCAGTCCTGGTGTGTAGAACGCACAGTTCCCATTTTGCGACTCCAGCCATGACTTTCAAAGCAGAAGAGGGATATGTTCAATGTTGTCTCCCAATAAAAAACCTTCAGATTGGCTGAGGCAGTGAAACACTTATTTCTTGAATTAAAAACAACTTCTCTGTTCACTTTAGAGCTTTTCCATTTCTGCCCTAGCAATGATTAAGACAGACACCATGTGAACCTTTGAACTGTGGGCAAACTGCAGATCATGTTAAGACCAACAGATGTGTTAAAACTCTCTCTTTCTGGTGAAATGAAAGGCACAATTAAGTGTCTAGTTATGAAATAGCTGCAGACAATAGAACCCACAGCTGGAGGTATACAGACCTGAGGAAAAAACTGTTTGAGGAAGATTGAGTGAGCCTTTAATGGGATGCAAACTGAAGCTGCTGTTGTCATGAAAAGTTTTTGCCTATCCATTCTTCCAGCCTTTTATTCCCACCCTTGCTTCTCTCCTCTGCGCTGGCTGACCTGTGTGTTAGTGTAATGCACTGGCAGATGAAACTGGGAACAACATGGATAAAAATCACCTAGTGAAAAAATACCCTACATTTATGACATTAGTTCAGTTGCATAAAGCCACTGAATAGTCACCACTGTGAGGACAAGATCCCTGGCCCTAGTCTAAAATTCAAGGGAATAAGTGGTCATTTGGTGTTATTCCATGTGCAGATGGGAGAATGAGAGAGGAGAATGACTGGGTAGAGGCAAGGGAAGGACATTTTCAGATGCAGGGTTGACTAAGAAAGCATATGGGTGAGGAAATGAAACAGCTTTATTCTTCTGAGCTGTGTAATGCACTGACACCTCACACTGATGCACGAACTTGATTGCAACAATGAAATGTTTGTTTTGTAGAATACACTTCCTCAGCTACCACAAACTATTTTATAAGAACTTGATATTGTATAAGGGCTCGTGTCCTAGCATTCAAGCTAGGCTACGCATTTTTAAAACACACAGACTTTCAATGTGTGTTCCCACAGAGGCTGTCCTTAAAGCTGGTATCAGAGTAGACCTTTATATGACCCCTGTGACATCTGCCTTTGTATGACTTGAGAAGTGGTCTGAGACTCAGAATAGAAATGCCTCCAAGACTCTGCTTCCTTTTGCATACCGTGCTTAATATGAGATTAATTCTGTTTCAGTGTAAATTTAAATATAAATTTCTTAATGCTAATATACAAAAATACACTGAAATTAAATATACATGCTTTGACAAATATCAGTTACATATAGGTATATAGGACACTTTTCTTAATCTTTCCAGAAGCAATAAAATTCTAGCATTCCATATAGAACATGGAATGAGATAAAACAAGGGTTACTATGAAATCATGAGGGTGATGCTGTTTTCTAAGGAACTATAGTCAAGATCATCTGGCTATTCTTATTTTTAATCATGTCATACTCTGGGTTGTTTTCCATGAGATTTTGGGAAGATTTTTTTTTTCCCTTAATAAAATAAATTCATATTCATCTACCATAATGAAATTCAAAGTAACTTTCAATTTAGAGTTTTCGCTTCTGATAACAATTTCTTATGTAAAGCAGCTGCTATTTTAAGTCTTTCTCTCTAGCTTGGTCAAGAAAGAGTGTAATGGGCTTTAGCTGGCTATAGCAACTCTAAAATGTTTGGCTTTTTTATTTTAGCACATTGCAATTTAATTAATTTATAATACTATATAAAAGATATTAACACCAAAATCCATTTGATAAAATGAATTTTATGTGTTATTTATGGGGAAGACACTTAAGAATTTCAGTAATTAAAAAAAAATTACTTTTTTTTTTTCTGACTTTTTGGTTTGTGCTATATTTTATAGGTCTTCATTTGTATTTGATGTAGGTTTTAAACTTCAGATTTATGTCTCAACACCTCGCAACAAATTTTGTAAATATTCTGTGGGGGCTTGGTCCTGAAACATAAACACTTCTTCTTATTGAGGCACTGAAGAAAAACAGACCCCCTCATTTATTATGTGATATCCAGGAGGCTAAGGAGATTTTGATCTCTTTTTTTTCAGGAACATCTTCTTCAGTAAGAATAATGAAATGTCATTATGCTAAGGTGAATCATAATAAATGTTATGTCTTTGTTGACACTGAAAAATAAATCAAAGAAAGTTGTGAGAAATATTGGTGACTTTTTTTTCCACAGAGATTTGGACCAGCTCTATAAATTAAACAGTACGCGATGACAGCTTTGAGGCGGTAAGTAAACCATTCAGTAGATAATCTCCATAGTAACAAAAAAAGTTTAACCATCTCAAACCAAAATAGCACATCTGGACCTGGCTGTGTCATATGGCAATAGGGAACATTTTATTGCTGGCAGAAGTCACAACACACAAGAAAACTGCACAGATTAATCCTTGTTAGTAGAAATCAGTGAAGTACAAGCAATGTGTTTGGAAGGGTTCTGATCCTATAAGACATTATATATTTGCTCACCTTTATGCTGTGTAAGGATCTTGTTGTGATTCATCTGCTGTTTTCAAGTTAGCAGTAAAAACAGGCTTTTCTCTAATGAGTATGGAGTCCAGTCCTAAAAATTCTTGCTCAAAAGAGTAGTCCTAAACCATTAACAGAATTCATTTGAGTAATAACTGATTCACTGCATTCCTAATTAGCAGTATTTGATTTTAATTACACTAAACTTCAAAGCTGAAGCCCTATTTTACAAGACAAATTCCTTAGTGCTAAAGATGAAATAATTTAATTGGTGTGGGCACAGAAACTTGTAGATAAAGACTGAACTGCTGAAGAAAACAAAATTTTCTTCAATAAGGACAAGGCTGTGTGTGATGTCCATATCTCTCCCTGAGAACAAAAAGGAGCGGGGGATTCACTTTTCATCTTGTTCAAGCTGCACGAACTTTGGGTCAAGCATTGCTAAACTGGTGCATAGCTGATGGTAAGAGGAATCCACAGGACAGTTTTTAGGAGTTGTGTGGGGTTCAGCTGTTCCCTTATCAAAACCCTCACTATTGGCTTCAATATGGGGTGTAAATTTCCCTATTCTAAACCTGCAAGTAATCAGGGAAGGAAACAAGTATAACCTTCATTTTGTCATTTTGGTGAAATTGCCATTTCAGCAAGTGAAATGGCATGGGGATATGTAGCAATTTGTAGGTGTGGGCTAAAGCACTCTGAGCTAAACTCTTCCAGAATTTGTGCTTCCTGAGGCTTTCCCTAGAGTGTTTATGTATCTCCTTTTGCTCAGGCTCAGGCCTGTTCTCAAGGGCACATTTTGAGTGTCCAAAGCAATGAAAAACTGTCACTGATCATCTCTCTGGGACTCTGTGAGAGCCCTGCATCCAGCCTTGACCTGAAGGCAGTCAGCTCTGAAAGACTTCCCAGCTTATCCTCATCCATGCCTCAATACAGGAGAACTAAAATGGGACAACGTGGATTCCAGAAGTAGGCATAAAGAGATTTCTGGATATATGCCAATAATTGTAACATATAACAATTTTCATTCATTTCTGGTACTGCCCCCTTCCTCATGGTGCCATAGCGTGGTTCTGTCTTTCTGTCCTAACCTATTCTAAGCTCTACCAGTTCACTTTTAGCTCTGGGACAGATCCCTGGACAGACCTAGTACCGGAAAGTCCCATGGGTGGGGATGTCCCTGTGTGAAAGGGTTCTTCTTCCCCTTGCTTAAAAATGACAGAGTCTGCCCATAGCAAAGCCTCCCTGTGTAGTAATTAACTACAATTCAGACCTCTCTAGAGAAGAATTTAGTTTGAAGGGAGAGTCATATCTGTTTCCACTGCATGTACCAAAATTATTCCCTAATCCTGACCTAAAAGGGTAGCTGCAGTCACAAGCCAGGATTTGCAAAGTCTTGGCACAACAATGTACATGATAACAAATGAATTGACATAAATCCTTCCAAGAAAAAGACATGCAGCATAGAGACAGGTTTATAAAGCTGGGTAATACAGCAAGGTCAGTACCTCTAATCTAAATGCAACAATACTAGTTCTGTATCACAAAAAGCCTCCTAAGCCATCTTTCCACAGTTCATTGAAAGCATGTACTTCACCATCTTCCCTTTTATATTTCTTTGTGAAACACTTTAGTAGAGATATTTTGGGTGGGATTCTTATCTGCACATGTTTATCTTTTAAAGCAAATGTTTCCATCATCTGTGCCCTCTCCCTTTGGCTGTGTAAGCATGCTGGGCACTGTTTTAGCCTGGAGGGTATCTGGGTAATTATGGCATTGCACAACAACATCCTTTACAGTTTAAGGCTGCCAGTGCTTCAGCAGCTCTGAGATCCTGACTCTGACTTTAACAATGTGTTGCTAAAAAGGAGGGGTTAAACGTTGTTTATACATTACATTTCTGGACAAAGCAAATTTCACTTGCACCTGCCAGTGGCCAGCTGATAAATATACACTAAGAGACAGCAGTGGGCCAGTAAGTTAGATAAATACCACAAGACACTATAAGCATTGAAGGTTAGTGTTTTCCCAGCTCTCACACTCCAGTAGATATGAACTCTTTTCTTTAAAAAGATTAAAAATAAATAAGTCCTCTTTGCAAGGTAAAAAAAAAAGACTATTCAAAGCACAAAATAAAATCCTCTCAGAGTCTATTGCAGTTATCTGCTAGGTTTCCTGCCTCAGATGTTAATTATGATTTAATCAAAATTTGTGGTCAATTTTTAAGTATAAAAGCATCTTATATGACTGGTTGCCAATTCTGAAGTCTAAAGGCCTTGCTTTATATTGCTGTAGTAGAACAGAAAATATAATCAAAGTTTGACCTTCAACTTTAATCCTATAAACAGAGAATTTGCTTACTTTACCTTGGAAACGGATGTGATTCATCACAGTAGCCCATAAATAACATGTCAAACTGTTAGACCGATCAATGAAAATAAGTTATTGAAAAATAATGTGATTGTAAAGTCTCTATGTAAACTAGCTTAGTGCTATTTTTAAATGAGGAGGGCTTTCAGATTGAGGTAAATATTTTTTTTAAGGAGAATAGTTACTATGTAATAAATGCAGTAAACATTAAACATATTTGCCCTATGCAAGATATTCTTTTTCATGAAAAGTACTTTAATGTAAATAAGCATTAAAGCTCCAGAGGAAGAATTGGGCTCCACTTAGATCAAGACTGCAAATGGCAGGTTACCTAAACTGTCTGTTGCTTATCACCGTGCCTGAAACAAAAACAGAGCGTGAACTCTTGTCCACATGGGAGCCCACAGGAATGGTTCAGCCATGAAGAACCTGCATTTGAGACCTCAAAGCTGAAAGCAGTTCACACTGGGATGTGAACTGGATTAATTAAGTCTCCAACATTTATTTGTGGGTATTGACCTTGAAGTCTTTCAACAGCAGTTTAAATAGGAAGCTGTTTCATGGTTTATTTTTCTAATAGGAATACCCAGAAAATGAAGTATTTCATGAAAAGTATCTTTTTGGATGCAAAAAGTCTGATTTTAAAATTCTTTGATATAGTAGAACAGAACACATTTAAACAACATGACAATATGGGGGTATTGAACTGAGTTGAATATCAAAACGAATAACTTAAATTTGCTGCGTATGTATCACCAAGTTTTACTGTCCAGGTAAACTAAACATACAGTTGAAGCTGATTAGCCTGCTGTGTCAGAATCAGATCTTGTCTGGCATTTAGATCTACCAGCTGAAGTTTGTTTGCACTCCTTGTGTCACTAATAGTGGAGACAGGCAAGTTATTGTGATGCCAAAATATCAATAACATTTTTCATCCTACTTTATTACAAAGCATTTGTTTGTACATGATAGAGTCTTTCAATATAAATAATTAATGTATGAATAGATTGCCTTTCTTTTCAATGAGACTGGGAGGTGATGGAGTATATCTGCTGACAGGTATGTACCTTCCTTTTTATCTTTCACTGGTGCCATAAAAATTATTGAAAATTTCTCTTTTTATCTTGTAAAGGAATCACTTTGATGAGCTATACTGTAAATATGTAAAGAAAGACTAAAACATAAACATATAAATGATGATTTTGTGAATAATTTTCTGTCAGAGCAGCTCTTTAGGTTTTTTTTTGCACAAGTGTGACTTTGTGTTTTAATTTGTTAATATAAATGGAATATAGCTGCAGTCAAAAGGATTCTGGATTCATGATGACAGCTGGAACCCTCTCCTGGCTTTTCTCCTTGTCATTTGCAGTTTATTTATTTACTTGAACCTCAGACCTGGTGGGAGGAAATGAGGAAATGTCAGGAATCCCACGTGGACTCAGCAAATCTCTGCCAATAAGCAAGTCCAAGAACTGCTCACTGGAAACTCTGCCCCCAGTGAAAAATCACCTTGCTCACCTTTCAGAGTGCCTCCCTGCCTGTACAGCCTCTGCCTGCCTTGGTGCACAGCTGTGTCTCCACCAGCATGACCAGTGGGACCTCCAGTGCTGGAGGGGTCAGGGGGTCAGTGGGGTCCCCTGAGCACAAGGTGCTGCTTTCAGAGAGGGCTGGTCTTGTCCTGTCACAGTAGTAGTGCCAAGAAGACACCTCTGCTTGTGTACTCGGTATTACTAGAGTGCAGAAGAGCAGCTGCTGAGGTATAAGCATATACCTGAAGAGAAGAGCTCATCCCAAGTGGTCACTCTTACCTCAGGTAGAAAACTGAGGATGGATGGCACAAGGGCAGAGCAGAGGAGCAGAGGGAGGGGAGGGGAATTGGGTGTTCTCTTACATTTCTCTGAAGAAGCTATATTTTTCCACCCAAGCCCAGCTACCCCTTGTAGACAGAGAGGCTCCTGTGGGCTGTGATCCACTCCACATGCAGAGGGAGGCTGCTGTGGTCCTGCACTGTGGCATCTCCCCCAGACAGCTTCCCTACAGCCAGGGTAGCCTAAGGGAGCAGGAGCTTCATTTCCATAATGCCTCATAAAGGGTATGTAGTTAAAGATTGTTTTGAGAATGCTGGAGTAATGATAATGAAAGAATTTTTGAACTGTTTATGTATAACTTCCTGAATTGTGGAAGACAAAGAAAGAAGGAAGGAAGGAAGGAAGGAAGGAAGGAAGGAAGGAANAGAAAGAAAGAAAGAAAGAAAGAAAGAAAGAAAGAAAGAAAGAAAGAAAGAAAGAAAGAAAGAAAGAAAGAAAGAAAGAAAGAAAGAAAGAAAGAAAGAAAGAAAGAAAGAAAGAAAGAAAGAAAGAAAGAAAGAAAGAAAGAAAGAAAGAAAGAAAGAAAGAAAGAAAGAAAGAAAGAAAGAAAGAAAGAAAGAAAGAAAGAAAGAAAGAAAGAAAGAAAGAAAGAAAGAAAGAAAGAAAGAAAGAAAGAAAGAAAGAAAGAAAGAAAGAAAGAAAGAAAGAAAGAAAGAAAGAAAGAAAGAAAGAAAGAAAGAAAGAAAGAAAGAAAGAAAGAAAGAAAGAAAGAAAGAAAGAAAGAAAGAAAGAAAGAAAGAAAGAAAGAAAGAAAGAAAGAAAGAAAGAAAGAAAGAAAGAAAGAAAGAAAGAAAGAAGAAAAAGAAAGAAAGAAGGTGCTTTTCTGATGATTTAACCAATGGCGTTGCCACTCTCATCTGCCTGGGGTCTATACTTCCAGCTTTCAGGTCCTGGTTGTAAAATGAACTTAGTACTGCAGTCAGCATTTGCAGATATGTTTTGATATATTGTAATTGAAAGAACCTCTTAAAGAGTGATTTCCATAGACAACAAAGCTTACTTTCTATTTCCTTTTTATGGACTACTATTTTAGACAACGGAGTGTTAAAAATCATCTGTATACTCACAAAACTTTTTAATGACATTCCTTCCATAACATTGCTTAAAGCAAACAGCAATAATTCTCTGTGTTCTTCTTTAATTTTGTTTTTGATTTTACAGATTTTTATTTTGTGTTTGAAGATTAATTTGTGGAAAGTGTGACTTCTGATATGACCACTGTAGTATCAGTTCTTTAGTCAATGCCAGGTAGATTTAAACAAATAATTTCTACTTAAGGTAGAGTGAAAATTTAAATTGCTAAGCCTGGGAACAGAGGAGAGACTTCTTTAAAATATTTTAATTTTCCAAAGAAACTTTTTTTTAGAGGGAAAATAGTGAACGCTAAACAACTTTTTTGTTTTTGTGGTTACTACTCTTGTTTGATTAAAGAAAGATCTGTTTTAAGATGGAGTAGCAGTATCATGTCATTTTACTGTTTTCTCTTGCATCTTTATCCTCTCACCCAAACATATGTTATGGGTCAGGAAACTTTTTTGTCACTTATACTGATAATGCAACTAATTCACCCATGCATTCTGTGCTGGTCTCATAACACATGCCAGTTTATCTCACACATTACTCATCATGTTGTGGAAAAGAGAGCCTGAAATATCAGAAAGAAATGTGAAGAACATACAACTGTGGCTGAGCCAAGAGAAGTGGTACTGGGGTTTATAGATGCTGTTAATACTACTGTGAGCACTGCTATTGCTGGCAATCCTGACAGTTTAAAAAAAAAAAAAAGTCACTTACCGAGTTCCTTGTGCTGGGTTGAGCAACTCACTAAAAATAAATCATCCATTCCTTTCTACTGCCAAGAAATAGAGGAGAAATATAAGCGTTGTAGTTAACAGAAAGGCTGACCTTAGAGATTCTGTTGCCCCAGAGCTGACGAGATTATAGGGAAGGGAGAGTTTATAGCAGAGATTTTAGAAACAAATGCTTTAGGATTTCATTCCACATTTGGGAAAAAACACACTGAAAAACATTCAGTCCTTTGGGACATTTTTCACGACTTGTTTATCTCCCTCCATCAAGATTCAGCACTCATAAAATCTCATGCTGTGTTTGTATTGCTTTGTTGCAAGCTCTTGTTATTTTGCAGCAAAACTGCAAATAATTCATACTGGAGTAAGGTTGCTACTTGGCTATCTAATTTTTCATAAAAGGCAGCAAAAAAATAGATATACTGCTCATAGGGAAGCAGGCAAGATCACAGTTCATGCTGACTCTAAAAGACAAATCAATTAATTAACTTCTTTATGAAATCTAATTATTATTAATTGTTTTTGTGTTATTTTTCATGCACACTGTGAAAGGGAAATACAAAAATGGCAAGCAGCTATTTCATCAGAAGGATGCCACAATGCTTTAAAAGACATGCTAATAGAACTTCATATATTTCTACCTCAAAAGTAATTTTCTACCATCTTTGAATGTACAATCCAGCTGTGAGATGCCACAGCATTCAGTAGATTGTGTATAATTGGGAGTTTTGGTTTTTTTTTTTTTTTTTTTTTTTTTTTTTTTTTTTTTTTTTTTTTTTTCCCAGAAAGGAGTTAATGAAATTATTTGCATTTTAAATTAGAACTAAATTTATTTGGGAATTCACAATCAATTTGATATTTAGCATGTTTCTCTGACCTACCCTAATATGTCTGCTAAAGAAAAATACCTACTTTATTTATATAGGTGAATCTAAAGTGTACATCACATGGTCCAGAAGTTTTAAAACTTCTCTAAAACTACAGCACAGCAAGGCACCATAACTCATATTCACACCATATTCGTTGGTGGAAGAAAGGTCAAACAGCCCATAGAATTTAATAATACGTTATACTCATCTTAAAATTCCTCAGTCTTCATCCATGTCTTGTTCATGTTTCAAGCCTTCATTAATGTTACTGTTTTCTGGAAAGTCTGGATTCTTTTAGATGAAGCAGAAGTATTGGCCTTCAGTAATTTGTTTGATGGAAAATAATTCTAAAGTATATGAGAGGTAATAAATAAAACTGAACTTTCATTCCCTTTTTCAGCTTTGCTGTGATGTATTCTTTTGGAATAGATTTACATTTATGACTAAGGATAGTGTCATCAATAATTTATCCTTCAGCAAAATGCATTATGTTATAAATTTAATCACACACCAGATCAGACTATTCTAATTTTAAGACTGTGTCATAAAAAAACCCCCTTTTTACTGAGATGCCATATTTATCTGTGAGAAGTGTCTTAGCACTCATCTTTAAAGTATTAAGCTATTTCAACAGGCCACTATCCAGATAAAATGCTAAAATAATTTTTTGTGTGTTTGAAAGCATTTTGAAGTTTGTTCCTCTGTTTCTGTTTTAATTGAAAGATATAGACATCAGTAACTTTTGGGTTCTGTATCTCAGAATTTTCATTTATTTAAGGTGGACATAAAGCTATACTCTCCAAGACTTTGAAATTATCTTGACAGATGGGAAAAAAGGACTTGAAATTAAAATTAAGAAATATAATATACATTTTGCATTAGAAAATATTTAAATATAATTTCATGTTTTTAAAATAATGAAAAAATAACAACAACAACAACAAAGCTAATTAATTTTTCTCTGTCTAGCAGTAAAGGAATTCCATCAATATTTTTGTGCATCTAGAGTTTCAAGCATCAGTGATGACAGGAGATAAGTATGTCCCTTTCAATCAATTCTTTAATTGTTTCTACACTTAAAGGAAAAAAGAGTTCACTGATGGCAGTATAGAAAAAATTAATATAGGCCATTTTAGTTATAACTGAATCTTGTGGAACAACACTTTAATTTGCTATTTTAGTTGATGGGATACCACACTATTCCTTCTGCAGAAACCATCTTGCAGATCTCTGAGTTCCTTAGCAATTAAAACAATAAAAAAACCAATTGCACATTAAAAATAATTCAGTACTTTTGTTTTTATATGCTATGATAGAATTACATTTATGTCTAATTCCATTTTCATATTGCCTTTCATCATGCCAGGTGACAGGCATTTTTGAGTGATTTATTTTGCATAAACTCCAGTAAGCCTCGCGGTAATTATCCATATGGAAATCTTTGTTCACTCATTTTAGAAAACGTAAAACCTCTTCCTCTGCAGTAGAGAACTTGTCTTGTTTATAGGCTGCTATCATGGGAGTTTTTGTCACTGCCACGATTTTCTTGGAACTGCAGCTTAATTATGCTTGTAGCATGATCATTGCTTGGCAGTTGTGTGGTCATATGTATTTCCCAGACCTGTGTCCTTTGTAATCCATTGTCAGACTGAAGACAATCAACAATTACACTGTTTACTGTGCTGGCTTCACAAGCTTAACTGATTGATTTTGTTCTGTCCTTACCTATCTTATAAATTTATAAGTAAAGGATGTTTCCTCTGAGTTAGAGCAAGCTATTTTCCAAGAAAATCCTTTCTGTGGTCAGTGATTATAGTGTATTCAAAGCAAGAATGTGTAAGTCTTCCTCATGAATTTTGGTGCTACTGTAATATAAAGAGAATTTTTGTATTACTGTAATACAGAACAAAATTTAATACTACGAATTTTCTATTTTCAGCAAGGTTTATCTTGAAACAGTTATCAGATCTGATCAGCTTCTACTGATATTGTTTATGCATTGTCAGTGATGTCTTAGTTGCATTCCATTTTGACAAGGCTTTTGACATTGCAATCCTGAATATTTTAGTCCTAAAGTTTTAAATTTTTTGCAACCATATGTAACTCTAGTATGCAAACCCACGAAATCCAGAGAGGAGAAATGAACTGTCAATAGAAAGACCAAGAATGTACTTGATTTTGGAGATGAAAGAGAAACTTCTGAGGCTTTATGAGCTATGGACCCTCTTCTAGCAGAAGACTACTAAGACAAAGCAGTCTATTCTCATTTCTCCCTTCCTTTCAAAAAAATTCCACATCAAATAGACCTCTTCCTGTTGCTGTTTCTGATATTCATTTAAATGACCAGGAGAGAACATGACCAGCAACAGCAGATGTAAATCAGTCCAAAAGAAATATTTTAATTTTTTGCATACAAACACAATCTCTGTGTGGCTTGTGGCTGGGAAAAGCAAACTCTTTTAATCTTTTAAACCACTTTCTTTTTCTTAAAAGATTTAAGTTTTTTTCAGGAGGACAATGAGACTTCTTTTCTCCTACCCCAATGTGTTGGTATTCAATAACTGTCTTGGTGTCTGTGAAGGGCAGCATGATTTCCATCCACCGTGGGTGCCATGGTTTAACCCAAGCTGACAACACACAGCCACTCATTCATCCTGCCACAGGAGATGGAGAGGAGAATCAGAAGAGAAAGCCTGAGAAAACTCATAGGTTGAGATATGGACAATTTAACAGAGAAAGCTAAAGCTGTGAATGCACGCAGAGCAAAACAAGGGATTAACTTACTGTTTCCCATGGGCAGGGAGGTGTCAGCCATCCTCAGGACAGCGGGGCTTCATCACATGTCACAGTGATGGGAAGGTGAGGATTGTCCCATGCTTTCTCTCCTTCCTTCAGCTTTATGTACCAAGCATGACATTGCATGGTACACAACGCCCTTGTGGCCAGCCAGGATCAGCTATTCTGGCTGGGTTCCCTGCCATGTTCTTGTATATCCCCAGCCTACTCAGTGGTGGGAGTGGATGAGGAACAGAAGGCCTTGACTCTGTCTAAGAGCTGCTTAACAAGGTCATCCCAATATGTTCAATGCTTATTCCAACACTAAAAACATAGCTCCATACAATCCAATACAGACAAAAAAATAAGCTAAAAAATTGCCTTTGTCCTTAAATTCTATTTTCCTGATGTCTCTTCAACTGGTAGCAACTAATAGCAACATTCAGGGCTTATTTAGGAAGAACCAAAGTCAACACTCAACTTTTTGTCTTCCGTTTTGAGGGATGTCTTCTCCTATTCAATGTCTGTTGAACATAGATACTAAATCTGTTCAAATTCCATTAACCAGAGGAAGTTTACCTTAGGAGAGAAGCAGTTGTAGTGCTTTAAATTCTAGAAATTTTGTAGCTTGTGACAGATCTGAACTACTCCTTCAAGGCATGGCCTTGTGTGCTTCTCTGAACCGTGGATCAAGATCTACATCATGTGCTGATGTTGGGGGACCATATGTCCTCCACTCCAATATCTCTTAGGAAAGAATTGCCAGCTGAGTTTTAGTGTTAAATTTCAGTTGACAGATGCTGGACTTGTTATTTGACTGTGACTGGCTTCCAGGGCAACTTGTGGCAGTTTCCAACTTTTAAAGTAAAATTTTTTATTTTCATCACTGAACTTCCAGTTTATTCAGGATATTAAGTAAAACTGAAACTTTTCCTATATATTTCTTTCTGATTCTGAGAAAAACACACTAAAAAATTTAATGAATTCTCTTTTTACCCTGAAGTGGAAAGCCAATAACAATACATTATACAATTAAAAAACATTTCATTAAAGTTAACATCAGAATATACTGCTAGTTATAGATCATTTAATTGTTATGTATTAAGCATAAGATATATCTAACATTCTTTTCAAGCTTTCATATTCTTGAAATTTATTATGTCAATCGTCAGCTGCTATGACATCACAAGATGAATTCAAAGCAACGATTACTTTAGTATTTAAAATGCTTGGAGTGTACCAATTATTCAACTGCTAAGTGAAAGTAAAAATGTCAGCTTAGCTCTCTATAATCCCATAATGTTTAAAGGTTCATGAATTACACATAGACCAGAGAGAAAGAGAGAAGTTAGTTCAAGTAAAAGACATTTTGTCTACAAAATGTGCTGAAACAAGATAATTTAAAATATTCTAGTGATTAATCAGAGTGATTTAAAACCCTTGATTACTTAAGTCCTTGTATTTGAATTTACTTTCACCATAAAGCTTTCCTATATATATTGTGAATTGTAAGTAAACAGTGTGTGTCTAATGCTTCATAGATATTCATCTGTAAAATGTAAGGATACAGGTCTTGTATTTGCTGCTATTTGAACCAAGCTAAGAAACACAGGCATCAAAACCATGTGACTTAGTCTCAAGATTTTTTCTGTTTGTTTTTAAATCCTATGTCATCATGCCAGTTCTGAATATCTTAGCTGATATTGAGATACTTCAGAAATAAGGTTATGTTTCCTCTACTGATACCAGGTAATGGAAGTCTTGAGACCAGACTGTGTCCAGGAAACAGCAGCAGAAAAATATTACTGTAGGCTGATAAAGAGGGCCAAGTGGTACATTCATAGAATCAGAGAGTCCTTTAGATTGGAAAAGACATCTAAAGTCATTTAATTCAATTATTGACCTAACACTGCCATGTTCAGCATTAAACCATGTCCCAAAGTGCCACATCTACATTTCTTTTAAATACCTCTAGGGATGCTGACTCAACCATTCCTTTGGGCAGACTGTAAAAATTTCCATGAAGAAATTTCCTCTAACATCCTGTTTGGACCTCCTCTGGGACAACTTGTTTTCTGAGAGAAGAGACTGAAACCCCACCTCATTGCAGCATCTTTTCACCTAATTCTGGAGAATTAAAAGTTCTTTCTATATGTATATCTACTCCTTTTCTTCTGGCTGAACAACCCCAGCTCTCTTACTCACAGGACTGGTGCTGCAGACCCTTCCTCAGCTCCGTTCCCTTCTCTGGACTCACTCCAGCACCTCAGTGCCTTTCTTGCACTGGGGGCCCAGAACTGGACACAGCACTCGAGCTGTGGCCTCCCCAGTGCCCAGCACAGGGGGACAATCCCTGCCCTGCTCCTGCTGCCCACACCATTGCTGATCCAGGCCAGGATGCCCTTGGCCTTCTTGGCCACCTGGGCACAGCCTGGCTCATGTCCAGCTGCTGTCACCAGCACCCCCAGCTCCTTTCCAGCCACTCTGTCCCAGCCTGTGGCCCTGCCTGGGGCTGTTGTGAGCCAAGGGCAGGACCCGGCCCTGGGCCTTGTTGAACCTCACAGCATCGGCCTCAGCCCTGATCCAGCCTGTCCTGATCCTTCTGCAGAGCCTTCCTGCCCTCCGGCAGATCAGCACTCCTACCCAATGTGGTGTCATTTGCAAACTGACGGGGGGTGCCCCTGATCCGCTTATCCAGCTCATCAACAAAGACATTAAACATGATTGTCCCCACTACTGAGCGCTGGAGGACACCACTCATGAGTGGCCACCAACTGGATTTATCTTCATTCACGCCTTTTGGGCCCAGCCATCCATTCATTTTAACTGAAAGAAAAGGGCACCACCCGATGCTGTAACGTCACAGAGAGACCCAACAGAGACGACAACGTCAGAGTGAGAGAAGAGGAGGAGTTTACTTTTTTGACTTCACCTTATATACATTTCACAGAGAGGGACCACATTGGAAGATAGAGGTTCAACCTCTTCAATTCCACTGGTCTTAGAAAGTGTCCATCAATTGTCCCTCCTACCTGGAGGGAATGTCAACAATAATATTGTTTATAGAAAGTTTGTGAGAAAGTGACTCCCACATATGTAAACAATCAGAAGGCTAGAAAGAACAGGAAATGAATGAGCAGGCAGTTTCTCCAGGAAAATACTGTGGAAACGTTGGAGGCTTGACAAATGTCCAGGCAGATAATAATCACAGCCTTTTCCTCATACTCTCAGTTGGTCAACCTGTCATAGAGGGAGATTATGTTAGCCAAGCAGGATCTGCCCTTTACAAATTCATCTGGCTGGGCCTGATCCTCTGGGTGTGTTGCATGTGTCATATGGTGGCAATCAAGATGACCTCTTCATAGTTTTGCTCCAGTACCAGGGTCAGGCTGAGAGTCTTATAGTTCTCTTGAACCTCCTTCCTGCCCATCTTGCAGATGGGAGTCACATTTGCCAACCTCTGGTCCACTGGAGCTCCCCAGTTAACCAGAACTGCTGATAAATGATGGGAAGTGGCTCAGTGAGAGCTCTCTCAGTACCCTTGACTGACCCATCCCATCTGGCCCATCTGGCCCCAGAGATCTGTGTGTGTCTAGGTGTGTGTAGGAGGTCACTGACTAGGTAGTCTTGGATTGTGGAACTTAATTTCCTCTCTGTGCCTGTCTTCCAGTTTAGGGGGCTTAGTACTCAAAACTCGGTTGGTCTTACTATTGAAAAGTGAGGCAAAGAAGACATTTTCTTTGTGTTTTCTCCAGCCTTTTCCATTGTTTCCCCCGATGTTCAATAAATATGGATTGTATTTCTTCAAATTTCCTTATAAAGTAAAAAAGGTGAAGAATTAGTTCTTTGTTCTTTTATATTCTCACTTTTAACAATGCAAATGATAAATATTAAGCTTGTATTTATAGTGACAGGAACAAAAAATATTCAGTATTAAACTACCTATTCAAATAATCAGAAAAAGTTCAGGACCACTTTTCATATTCACTTATAGCTCACATATATTTTAAAAGTGAAGTTAGTCCCTTCCCCTTGAAAATTCTTTCATCTTCACGTCTACCTTTCTAGTGCTTTCTGCTGGAAATGCTCATCATTTCAGGTGATGAACGTTTCATACATGGAACTGCCAACCCAAATCACTGAAGAAACAGATAAGGCATCTATTTTGCAGCTTTGCAACTCTTCTGGAGAGCTTTACTGAAGCAGCACAACTCAAAGTGAATGCAAAAATCTCTCCCACTGGATGTAAACAGTAGGGTCTAACAGAATTACACACAAATTAAGTCAAGCATGTGTGTGTCAGGCATGCAAACTTCAGTCTGTGAAGGTTTGATTTAGTTTCTCTTCAGATGTATGGGTAGTATCATGACAGATCTGGTTGAGATTATAAATCTTTAACGAGTGTAATACAATTGTGTACTGTTTGCATTTACACTTCAATAGTTCAGAACAAAAAATTCTATTATGAAAGAATCACACTGTCTTTGATTAAGAAAGATTATTAATTTGTCTTAAAGATCTTATCTGGTTACAGTAAATTGGTTCTCAGGATGAATTTCACATTTTTTCTCCAAAAAGTCTTCCCTGGTCAAATATTGAAGAAACATTAGTGGCAAGAGTGACTAGCTTGTAAAGGGTCTGGTTTGAGAAATTCTGAGATGTAAGCAACTGCAATGCATCCACTGATGATATGCAAAATGTTGTGATCCACCTGGTCTTTAATTCTTTCAGAACCTCAGCAAAATTGACAACTTTGGTGGGAGTTATACATTGAATGTGATTAAGAGCCAAGAAATGTTTTTGTTCTATTCTGTGAGGGTTTCCAAATGTCTTTAAAATAGCATGTTATTATGACTTTCAGACTTAAAACAAAAATAATAAAGAATACATTTAGTATTTCTTGGAGAAATATTGATAGCTTTCAGGTGAAAAGGTATCACTCTCCAAGTGATTTCATTGACCAATAAGATGACATTCTCCTTTAATTCCTATTAT
>WEIU01011671.1:117358-130888 GCA_013389925.1 Aegithalos caudatus | reverse complement strand
GTGGAGCCTCAATTGTAAAACCAGATATCTGCCTCCAAACAAAACATCTTGTATGTGCAGTGAAAAGGTATACGAGGGTGAAATGTTTTTGTCATTTTCCTTTGTTAGAATTTGTGTCCTTGGCTGTAAAGAAACAGATGTTTGTAAAGAAAAACAGAGAGGTACTAATTGCATGTGCAGACAAAAGTTTCCATAATAGAGATTTAGATCACATTTTAGCCAAAATGTGCTCCAGTTAGGAGTTAAGAAGAGTTTCTATCCTCATATTTTCAGAGAACTGGGACTTCATGTCACTAAACAAGTAATAAAACCTTCGATAAAGATGTTAGAAATACCAAAAAAAAAAAAAAAAAAAAAAAAAAAAAAAAAAAAAAAAAAAAAAAAAAAAAAAAAAAAAAAAGAAAACACAGACTGGTATATAAAGTTTTAGTGTTGAGGCAAATGCTCTTATTTAACCCTTCCCAAAGTGTGGATATAATTCTTAATATCTGAGAACCATTTTTGCAGAATATTACTAATGCATATATCTTCACAAAGTGTTTATGGAAGAAGGAAGATTTGTCAAAGCACTATACCTGTAAGGAAGAATATTAGGATGGTAACAGGAAAAAAAAGGATGGGAAAGACTTGTAGTGAGCCTTTCAAGGAACTGAACTATACATCATATCTATAAGCCACTAGTACATTAATTGATTCTTCATTAAGATATAGCCCAAATTTTTTTGAGTACAAATTCTTGTGAGTAGAAATTCAGAAAAGGTACTAACTCACATCTGAAGTGGTGGCTAGTCTCTGGGGTTTGTAACGAGAGGGAATTATAAGGATAATGAAAAAAAAAACCAACACAAGTGTTTTTGCCATAAAAAATTAAACTATGCTTATAAAATGCTTATAGAATAAAATTTATTTCAGGATCACTAGGAGATATTTCATTTCTGTGTCATTTGTGGTCAAAATGTTCAGTACTAGCCTTCATTTTTGTTTACTCACTAGACTAAATGCCATTGACTGAAAACTGACTTTGGAACTGACATTGGCTTTGTATGCAGAAGCACCTTCTTATATTCATGTGCAAACTTGTAAAGAAGCCTTTTGTAAATGTAAAAGAAAGTTGCATTTGTGTACTGCATGGCACAGAAAGGCACTTTGAGCTAAAAACCTCAGCTTGTCAAGTGCAGCCTGACTGAAATGGCTGTCCTAAAAGTTTACCTGAATGGCCTCTTTGCAGGCAAATTTCTTTTCCTTCTTGCCTGTGGCATATAGATACCTCTTCCTGTATGAACTGAAATTCTGCTGAACACTTAAATAATGAAGTGCTCTGCCCACCAGAGCCATGCTTTCTGGTCAAAATTTGCTTTCTATGACATGTTACATGCAGAAGGACATTGGAAGGGATTGATGAGTCCAACCGTTGTCAGTCACAAGTGACATCATTTGGGGGTAATATTTAGAAGATTAGTAACATCTGCTTTTATAAATATGGTTAGTAGCAACCCCTCCAGCCTACTTCAACCATATGGGATGCTTTGTATGCACAGATAGGCACTGTACACTGCAAAAGCTAGGCTGGAGAAGAAATGTTTCCTTCAAATAACACAGATGAAAAAAAAGAAATTAAGCCTGTCTTTTTTTTTTTTTTTCTTGGTTAGAAAAAGCAAATGCAAAACAATAATGGTGAACAAACATATTTTTAAATTTAAACCTTTACCTTATGACTACTATTAATAAATATTTTTATTACTGCAGTGTTTCTATTTTGTGTAAAAAGCCTTATTGCTCAACAAGACCATCACAGTAAGAAAAAGAAATTCTAATTTTAAGCACAGAATTCTGGTTATTTGCATCTTGGTTATCAGCAAGCTATTGTTTACAATTGTGAAGAAAAAAGCCTGACTAAGTGCTTCATGAATCCAGACCCCTCAGCACCCCATTCTGTTCTCACTTCTTGGAGTGCAAGCTCCCTGTAATTCCACTGATTCTCAAAAGAAAAAGTAAATGTGTTTACCCCTTTGTGACATTGGAAACAGAACGAAATCCTGGCTCTTTAAAATGATAATGCAAATGATTGCTTTCATATATTTATGCTGAGAAGAGGTATTTGTTAAAAAAAAAGTTTAAGAAAATTGGTGAGCCCTTGGTGGGCTATAAATTAGGGGTAAGGAGAAGAAGGAAAGCAGAATATTTGCTTATTTAGAAATGCTTTTTATAGATGTTTCTTTCCCATTTCAGCAATTTGAAGGAATAGTCATAAAAGAACATGAGCACAGTTTCCTCTTGTATGTGGAATATAGATTCCCTCTTTCCACATCTCAAAGCAGAAGGTTTAGGGTTTCCAAATGAGCCTCAAAATTGGTAACTCAATTGCTTTACTTGCAGCATGAGTTTTTACATTAGCTCCCTTTTGCTTCTTTTTTTTGTGTCTAGTCTGTACAGATTCCTGAACATTTTTGGCATAGGCTTAAGAAAATGATCTTTTTTTTTTTCTTCATTCATGTCTAAACCAGTCATATCATATCCATTATACAGAGCAGAGTATCTTGAAAATTTTCTTAAACTAGTTTTGAATATGGTCCCGTGCACTCAAACCTAATCTCTTCCATATCCCTAATTTATTCTCTTGCATTTTACTCCGAGGTCGTAACTAAAGAGTCTGCTTTGTTAATACTTATTATGGTTTTGATAAATTGACAGCTATTATATCTGCTAAAAATGGGCACATTTCCAAAACATCTGGTCAGAAGAGGTCAGGACTGGGCTCTTCCTCTTCTTGCAAAAACAGTTGGGGCTGCTGCAGTTGTAAGCATTAGGGTTCCCAGGGGAATGTTACTTTACCTAATGTACTGGCCGGATGGCACGCTTCACTTCCACAACACCTGCTTACAGATTCCTCCCTGCCACTCAAACCTGAGCCAGCAGAGCATGGGAAATTGGGAACAGGGATAAAAGCACACACAGAATAACTTGGGAGGGGATAGCATAGTGAAGAGGAATAGAGCATGCTGAACAGCATAGACATACAATGAGACAAGAAAGATAGAAATGGTCAGCATGTTGTCTAGCTAATTCTGATAGACAATTATCCTCTCATCCTACAAGGGCTATGTGCTGATTTCTTTTTTGTCTATGATTACACCAGGGCACCACATCCTTGACCCATAAAGAGCACTTTTCTCTTCTTAAGAAGTTTTTTAGTGTTTTCCCTTGCTGTCAGAATGGATCATATTATCCTTTGTAAACCTTAGGGAGACTTGAAAAAGGTCAGACAATTTTGGATTCGGGGTGTCAAAGTCTAGCCTAGAAATGCAAATAATCACCTTTGCAGACCACTAGCTCTGCCTATTTGAGGTTGTGACATTGCTTGCAAAAACATTCATTTGCTTTAGAGTGGCAGCTCTCAACTTCCTGTCTCAGGTAACTGAGATGGTAGAGAAAGTGGTCTAATGGCAATAGTTCTCCCTCTTTGGTGCACAGGGAAAAAGTAAAATCAACTGTGAAGGAGAATTAGTTTCAAACCAACTTATTCTCTAAAACATCAGTGGGGTAGAGAGCTTGTAACTGGATTTCTTGTTGGACAGGAAGAGAAATGGTATAGAGTGACCTGTATGTTTCTGCTAAACTGCTGTCACTCATTAATACCTGTATTTTTACTAACCCATGTACTCCTTGTGAGCAGAAAAGCACTCTGTGAACACCAGGAGTGTGAGGTGCTGTTTTCAAATTCTTTGACTTCAGATGGTTTTAGGACCTATGAGGTATTTTTAGATGTTGGACTTTTTTAAGTTTTGGTTTTACTTGCTTGTATTTTTGTATTTTTGTTTTGCTATTCCCTAGCATGAACTCCAGGGTAATGGAGTAATTTTCATTGCCAAAAGTGAGGTAACATTAAATCATCATTTTATATGCTTTCTTACAGGGCAGAATTGATTGTTGTGGAACAGAAGCAATGGCACAGGGTGAGAACAGACACAGCTGTATTATGACTAGGACACAATGTCTTGTGTCCTCCTTTCATTTTGTTGGAGGAGCAGAATTTGTCCCTTGCTATTGTGCTAAGCTCCTCTTTGTATGCCATCACCTAAAAGGCAGACTGGGAGAAGGGCTCAAATGCCCCAAATGCTGTACTAACAGGAGGAATCTCTGGGATCTACTTGTGGCAGGTCAATAGATGATGGTGCAAGGCTGAGTGGTTGGTTCCTATTTTTATTCAGGGGATGACAGAGTTTGTTTCTACTTAGGGTGTTTCAAATAAGGATTCAGAAGGAGTGAAAAGATTTTTAGCAACTTAAATTGACACTGCATTGTGAGGGGGTTTATTTACCATCTCTTTAATTTCCAATCCTGGCTTGACTGGATCAGTATGCAGTTACTGGTACTGCAGTAGGTGTCTGCATTCTGCTCTTGGCCCTGAGAATCAGCTTCAGATATGCTGTACATTAGGAGTTGCTAGTGACAGCTGACATCTTCACTGGAACCAAGGCAGGTAGTGTGAGCCTTTTATCGTCATTGAATTTCTTTCAGCAGACTGGAGGTTGTGTCTCATTGTTTCTTATTTTCATGTAAAAGTTGCAGTTGTCTGAGTAACTTTTGGCAGACTACTGATGAAGAAAGGTCTCCTCAGATTATTTCCTCCATGAAGATAAAGGTGTTATCTATGAGAGGTAGATGTGGACTCTGGATTGAAGGAATATTTAAGCACTCTCACAAATACCAAATAAGCCTCATCTGTTTCTCTAGAGCAAAGTAGATACATATACATACTAATCCATATGCACACTAATCCATAAAATATAAGTCCAAACTAAAATTCATTCTTCTCTCAGGTTTGTGAATACTGAAAACAACCAGGATCAAGTCACACTGCCAAGGTCTCTATTAAGGTTTTCACAGAGTTTGGATTTCAGATTCATACCTTTAGGTTGTATCCACACTAATACAAATTGCAAGAATTGTTGAACTGCAGGACACAAAGAAACATCATTCCTTGTGAGTGAATGAAAGAAATTCTACCTGACAGAATTTAAAAGATCTGTTACCAACAAACCCATATTATTTTTGGCCTTTTCAGATGTCACTTATGAAATATAGGGATCAACAAGAATCAACTGCTATTTAACAATCCCTTGCATTCTTCTGATAAAATATAAGAATTTCTTAATGATATCAAATCCAATACTTCCTAATGAAGCTCAGTTTTGGAACTACATACATTTCTAAAGACCCTTATGATTGTACTGTTAATTGCTTTATAAACCTATTGCCCATTCAGAATTAAAGCAATTCCGTAAAAGACAAATAAGGGTATAAATTAAATATTAGGAGGTCTGAAAAGGAAATAACTATTTATGCAGAACAGCTTTTGTTCTCTGCTCAATCATGGTTGCTTAATTTTGTCAGCACCTTCTGGTGGCACTTTGATTTACTGCTTTTGAAGTCAAGCACCACCTTTACAGTATATCATTGAGGTCTGTAAACTGTTAGGCCCAGAGAGATTGGGCAGTTTATTTTCCACATACCCCTGACGTGTCAACCATGTGCATCAGTATGACATAAACACTGAGCACCCACGGACTTATAACAGTGTCAAACCTTGTCTTTTGCCAGCTAGCACAGCTAACATCGTGTTTGTTACAGGGAAAATGTCCACGTGAAAAACAGCCTGGCCCCAATTTGCTTCAATTTCTACCCTTTTTTACAGTATTTCTGTTAATTGGCTTTCCTGGAGATGATCCAAGTCACTCTTCGTGATGGTCTATATCTCACTTGGGTTATGGATTTAGTTTGACAAAGAATTCTACATTAAAAAAACAAACAAACAAACAAAAAAACAGTCAAACTAAAAAAGCTGCAAAGAGAGGATGGGCAGAGACCAAATCTACAGGCAAATGTGAGACTTATCAAGAGGTGTGTTAGTCTGTGAACATGCAGAGGGTCAGTTGCTCTACAGTACCTGCTTGTGCTCACACTGACACCCCAGTAATGCTTCCAGACACATGCTGGAGAATAAGTGGACAGATGCTTGTGACACTTGTGATACAAGTTCTCCCCCTACCTTACCTCATGAAAACGTGTCAAGAGCAAATAAAACAATAGAAGGGGAAATTTTCTCTGAATTCTGCTGCAGAGACTGTACACAGCCAGTATTCGTCCAAGATGTCTAATATGCAAGTAAGTTTGCTAGCAAGGCAGCTAGAAAGGCCCTCAGACCCATGGAAAGCAGAATTACTGGTTGGTTTCTATACTTGTGTGAGTCATCACTTTGATGAACAGCTTGTAATATTTGTAGTATATAGTTGATAGATATTTAGTGGTAAGTGAAGTTGAATATGAAGACACATTTGTGCTGACATACAAAATTAAAAAAAGAAATACAAAATAGACACCAAAGGATGGAAAATTTTAAATGAGGTTTTAAAAAACCAACGCAAATAAATTGAAACAGGTGCAATATATTCACTCCACTACAAACTTTGTGGTACTTTTTTGGTTTGCATTTTTATTTTCTCCCCAGACACCTGCCTCTCTGATAAACAGACTCTCTTCTAAAATATCCCCTATTCTCTTTTTTCACATCCAAATTTTTTTTATTGATACCTAATAGATTTTAATCCAGAGGTCCAAAAAATCAAAGACATTTTTAAAGATGGATGAAATTGCGACTGAAAAAAAACCACTTTCTGAAAGGGAAACTTGCCTCAAAACATGCTTCTCTCTTGACTCTGCCTTCAAAAACCAAAAGAAGAAACAGAAAGTCTGTAAGTCTTTGACAGTGCTCAAGTAAAAATCTGAAATTTAGGCCATTTTCAGGTTTACTTCCGTGCTCAAAAGAACCTGCCTTAACTGAATGTAAATCCAATTGCAGTGACTACCTTCTCCTCCTCTAACTGTCACTTGCTACTGTTCTGTGCTATCTAAGTCAGGCAGTTTGTGAATTAATTATGAGGGGGTGTGTATTTTCTTTTTCTGAAGAACAGTGAAACTAAAATTTCTCATTTCAAGTCTGCCAGTGTCATTACGTGCACATTCTTCATTCCTTTCCAATCAGATTGGAGCCTTGCTATAATTTTCTAAGTCCAGATCTGCTATTCATTCAGCAGCATAGTCTCTGGCCATGTACAGAACAAAATCACTGATTTTCTGATTTTTTAAAAATAATGTAATTTTAAGTGCTTTAGACACTAATTGCGCAGCAATGGCAGCCATTGCCTAGCTGGATTGGCTTAAAAGCTTCATGCAAAATGCTGATTTGCAAATTAACTTGCCTTGGCAACCAAGAGAGATGTCAATTTGAAACTAAGTGGCAGTATATCATTTCACCTCAAAAGGCCAGGGTTTGCTGAAAAGTGATACACACATTCTCATGATGAAGGATTTGTTATGCTATTGACCATTGACATAAGTAAGTAAGAAACCATTATCCCGAGGACAAAAATAAAAATAAATCAAAGCTCACTTTCCAGCTGTCTATAAGGAGAAGAACTTGCTATTGATGTAATTTCTGGCTAAAATTACTTAGACATGTGCCAGCTGCTTTGTCAAAAGTGAGGGTCTGCTTGCTGAAGGCACTATGGCTACTTGTCCAACCAGTGATAAAATCCAAACAGAAGCCTTTTTAAGGCTCTCCTAACATTTAGCGACACCAAAAATATTTTGACACTGACACATGCACAAATCTTCTCCCTGTTAATTCCTTTATAGAAAAGTCTGCTTGCAAACATGATCTTTATATTGTAGTTATGCGGTGTTGCATGAATTTAGGGTAAGAGATATATGAATTGCCCCATGAAACTGAGAGTTCATGTTGGTTGCATTGAAACTGAATGACATGATGATGATTTGGATGGGGCTGTGCAGCGAGTGACAAACAGCAGTACTCTGCTTCACCATGTACCATCTCACAGTGAAGCAATGGTGAAAAGGCTCTTTGTTCTGGGAACCCAGCCCAGACAGAGGAAATTGTGGGGAGAAGTGATGAAACTTCTGCTTTGTCTGTCCTCAAAGTCAACTCAGAGGTTGCTGTGTGCAAGCCCTGGCTCCTACAGGGAAGGTAGGTGGCTGACAACAAAGTGGAGCTCAGGCCAACCTCTTTCCCTGTAGCACTTAGCTATCTGTCCTCTCAATCCCTTTCTTCCAGAGCAAAGCAATATTGCAACATGAACAGCCATGCTTGGCCCCTCAGGATGATCAACAAAGCAACAGGACGGGCAGCATGTCCCTGTGTGGTTGGGAGTCCGTAGGGATGTCCAGACACGTCGGGGGCCCTGGAAAATTGTGCAGGATGAATCCCACTGCAGGAAATCCCCCTGCAAACCTGAAAGGGGGCAGGAACCCAAGCTCACCTCGGGAGTGGTGTTTATTGAATGTCCCTGTGCTGGACAGGAGAAGCTCATCTCAGCCCTTTCAGATCTGAAGCTACATTTGTAATTTGTCTGAATGGAAATATTTTGGAGAATGAGAAGGAGCAAAATAGACTTTTTGGCATTGCTGACAACCCTGCAGTTTAACAGTGGCCTTGGACACAAAAAGCCCAGGATTATGTTCCTCCTCTAGCTAACTCTGAATAATCACATCTACAAATCAGTGGTGAAAAATGTGTAATTTGTGATTCAGGTTGAGAAAAGCCTTCAGTCTGGGTCTTTTAGTCTCCCTGGCTGATACACAGATATACACTTACATGTGGGGGAATTTTCACCATTTGGTCCAGGAAAAGAAACAAAAGGAAACCAAACCAAACTAGACACGAAGACATGAAGTCTTGAAAATTAATGTATCATGGAATTATTGTCCTCCAGTCAGCTTTAATTGCTAGTGCAACAATTGATGATTAGAATTCAAAAATTCATATCCCACATGTATTCAATTTTTGTTTATAATTTGTCATCCCAGCAGATTCTCCTTACAGTAAGTTTATTTATCAGAGTGTTCATGGAAAGTAGAGCCCAAAGGGGATGTAAATCCAAAGTAAGTGAATTTGTTTAAATATTTAAATCAACATTTGTGTGATGTATTATTCTAGTTCCAGTTATCATTCTGGAGTAAAGTGGGATGAAAAATAATTTTCAGAAGAAAATTTTAAAGATAGAAGTTAATTATAATTCAAATGCCTAAACTGTACTATGTAAAGAAGATTTTTTTTTTTTTTAATTTTGTCGGGAAATTTGTTAACGTCTATTAAAAAGTATTTACATCATTAAAATATGTGTAAAATTCAGTGCTTAAACTCAGTAACTAAAATATGAACATATAGTCAAACTTTAAAAGTATTTCTATGCTTTCAATTTTTTGCAATGAAGCTAGTCCTATTTTGGATTTTTAGTTTGTTAGAAATTGTTAAATTAACTTGAATATTTTCCAAATGTATTGAAACATGATACTGATCTAATGCAGTGAAAATTTATTTCTGAACTCTCTGCAAATGCATAATAATTTTTTTTTTTCATCCAGAAAGGAACGTTTATGCACTCTTGTAAGCAGCCTAGCACTGTTGCTTAGTATCTCAATGTTGCCTTTCGCTTTTGGAAAAGAAAAGAAAATATTTTTAACTGTACTAAAAAGCCTGTGAAGTGGGTGGGTAATTTTGGGAGGATAACTGTAAAACTCCATGCTCACCCAAAGTGTATTTACATGCAGCCGTACAGTTTTTTGTTATGAATTCATTTTAGCCATGTTTGCTGCTTACCTGCCTCCAACACAGCAGGAACCAAAGTCATTTGTGTCTGCTGCAGTTATTTCAATTCTTTTCTTATTAAATGTGTGTTTCAAATGACTGGCACCACAGATTACATTCCCAGTAGACTCTTAGGCTTTTGCTTAAATTCATATAGATCGAGAGTTATCCTAAAATCAGCAAGACATTCTCATTATGTAAAGTTAAGCATATGTTCAAGTGTTTGTATTATCAGGGCTAATCCATAAAATTGAGAAGAAAATAGAATACACAAATATACAACATTTTTATCAGACCCTATAACTGTATAAACTTAAACTGAATTGGTAGTTTAAACATTAATCATGTATGTGTACATATCATCCCATTTGTATTAAATTGAACTTGCTCAGATTTTAAAATTGGAATCATCCATTCTAAATACATGTCAGAAATAATTATATAACTTCTGTTACTTCCCAAAAGTGGGTTGCAGCAATACCTGTTGAAAGGAGATGTGATTAACATTGTTTGGGCCCTGTGGCATTATATTTTTTATATATTTATTTCTGAGAGAATCCCTAATCCCTGCTTAATTTTATGAACTGTCAAAATGATTCTAAATATCTCTCTGGTTTGCATTTTCACCTCAGGACAGGAGTCCAGAGGTACAGATTTGTTGTACAACAGTGGACTTCAGGCAATTTTCATCTTTTAATGCCTACAGCACCCAAGGTTGAATTTGTAATAATCACCAGATTATCTCTAAAGGATCTTCCTGTTACACTTGCAAATAGTTCCGCAGGAAAATGCAAAAGATATAGAAGAAAAATAATTGATTAGATGCAGGAGATCATTTTGCCACATAATCCCAGATGAAAAAGAAAACAAATGTGTATTTCTTTTTTCTTTTTAATGACAGTCAAAAGATACTATGGGAAAGATACTTGCTGTTCTAGTTAAGTCATATTCTGGTCTCAATGTCCTGGTTGGATCTTAAAATGCCTCAAGAAAATGTGCAAAAATAACACTGTAGCTAGAATTTTATTTTAGAATGGGAATGAATTGTTCAAGTGGTGTGTACAACCATGACAGCTAGAAAAGTAATGTGCCTACACTGCTACTGATATGGCAGATATAAGGAAAAAAACTGTAGATATAAATTAACTATAGGTGAGATTCTTATTATTTTTAATAATATATGATTATGCTTCCATTATATTTTAGGGAACTAATTGGGTGATATTTACAGTGAGAAAGGGAAACAGAATATGGCAACAGATTCCACATAGTAATTGTGTATATGAAAGTCAGGTGATGGGAACCATGAAGATTTAATAAATGTTGATAAATAATTTACTTTTATTATTGGTATCATAAATGAGATCTAATTCAGATATAATTCATGAGCTGTTAAAATTTTCTGTAGTTTCAACTTTACTAAGACAGTAGACCTCATTTCTTTCTCAGAGCTGCGATGTGATTCTAATTTTGTTCGTATTATAATAAATTCATTTGAATTCCACTTATGACATCAATTGAAATTCACACCAAAATAATTGATCAAATCAAGGAAGATAGACTGAAAAAAATTTTAGGGTGTGCCTTTGATTAAAAATATTTTTTTTTCCTTTATGCACTGTTAAATCTCACAAAGATTTTAACATTTTAAAAACAAGGTGAGGTATTCTTAAGTGGTCCAGGCTAGAGGATGGATGGCACTTCATCTGCTAGTACAGAAGATTTAATATGTGAAAGTGGGACCTGGGAAGCCACACTTATATGTCATTCAGGGCATCAAAAAAGATGGCTCTGTGGGGATTTCAGGAGGCAAAAAGAATGGATCAGAGTTTCTGTGTCTGGACACTGCATTTGAGGGCAAGTCAGTATCTGCTGCAGAAGGAAATTGAGAGTTTAATTACACGGTTAAAGGATTAGTACACAGGAATGATGAAATAGAAAACAATAAAGATTTATTTCCTATTTTTCCTGTCTAAGGGAGTCAAACTTCAGATGGGGTAATAGAAAATAATCCAGAGGAATAATATCTGTCTATTTCCCAGAAAATACAGCATTTATTATTGTAAACTAATGTATCATACTGAAGTCACCCTGGATAACCTGTGTCTTTAAGCATGGGTCAGGCAACCTGGAAGAAATGTATTTGGTCTGTCTCCTGTAAAGTTTTCCGGTTGCTTAGAAATGCAGGGTGTCCTTCTACACTTGAAGAACTTTCATCTACACTTGAAGAGGAAAGAACACTTTTCTTCTCTGAGCTCCACCCAAAACAGCATGAAAGAGACCAAAATTTATGAACTTTGGGAATAATTAGAACAGAGCCAGCAACAAAAGGGTAGAACATGAAATCTGTCTGAAGCAGCACACATATCCCCTTTCATCCTGCTGCTGAGGACAAAATGTGATAAACTTAGGAAATTCTAGCCCCAATTTCTTGAAGAACATTGAAATTTCTTTTTTCACCTGTAAGTAGTTAGTAATGTTGAAATTAAAGTAAAAAAAAACAAACAACAACAACAAAAAAAAAAAAACACAAAAAAAACCCCAAAAACAACAACAACAAAAAAAACAAACAGCCAAAACAAACAAAACAAAAGCAAAAACCAAACCAGGATATTGAAACTGCATCTATTTTCTACTTGTGTGTTTTGATGAATTTAGGAGAAAGCATTTGGGAAATTTGAAATTAGGAAGCCAGGTGATCAAATTATCATCGTTGTCCAGATGTATAGAGACATTAGGTAGTCATTAAATATTGATGATGCATTAAAGGTAAAAGACTAAGGCAGAGCTCTCCATTTGTTTGTTTTGTTTGGCCAATGTGTTAAGTAGAATAACTTATGAGAAATTATAGAATTCATCCCTTCTACTCCTTTTGTTAACAGGTTAGCACTCGACCAATTCACATATCTAAGCCTTTATGTATTATTAATCAAAAAAGTTAAAAAGTCAATCCAATCTGGTTATATACAGTAGTCCTTGTGGTTTTCAAGCCTTTAAATAATTTATGGTGTCATCACTTTCCCAGTGGATATCAGGCTAGTTGATTGTCTGGAATCAGAATCCTACTGGGAAAAAAAGAAACAGTCAGAAAAAGTAGTAATTTTTTTTTTTTTNTTATTTTTTTTTTTTTTTTTTTTTTTTTTTTTTTTTTTTTTTTTTAATAATAGCAACTCCAGCCTATTGTATCATTACTATCAGTCTCTAGAGAGATCATTTCTCTGAAAGAGAAGTTTTTCTTTTACGAATCCTTTTGGGATCAAACAATCCTGCCAAATCTATACCTACATATTGCTCTAACTGGATAAGGGAGCGTGTGTGTGTTGAGCACACATGGAGGTTTGTTCTGTTTCTTTTGAAATGGCAAGCCCCCACAGTTGATCATTGTAATCTGAAATAATTTTTTTTTTTTTTTTTGTAAGTATATATCAAATTAATTCAGCCATTTTTGATTATGTGAATACTGGGGGATCTACTTTTAAGCTTTTTAATATTTCTAGGTGTTCAAGAATATAATAAAAATGTGATTTAAAATAACACTTTCGATTTAAAAGTATGTTAGAGAAATAATGACATTATTTTATGTGGTAGAATACCAGATTCTGCCTTCTCAAGTAAGGGACTTGACTTCTATTATTGAGTAGACTGCTACCATATATTTAACATATAACCCCTTTCAGAATTAAAAACCTCCTTTCAACCCAGAAAATCATATATTCTTTCTCCATGTAAAATAAGGCCATTGAAGACCAGATGTATCTGACAGGTACTCTGCTAGTTCCCCAACAGATTATGAGTTTTTATACTGCTTTGTTTTGCATGTATCTTCCAAGCAGTGTCCCATTCATAGCTTTTTTTTTTTTTTTTTT
>WEIU01011671.1:99135-111662 GCA_013389925.1 Aegithalos caudatus | reverse complement strand
AAAAAAAAAAAAAAAAAAAAGACCTGGCAAATGATTTATCCATTTTCCATTGTAACTACTTTGGACATTTTGTAGAAGCCTGAAAAAAGTGTTTGTCTCAGAAAACTACACTTGGACTATCTATGACAAAGATAGGTTTGAAAAGTATCCAGGCTTCAGTTCACACTTACCATTAGGTTTACAATAGAATTTGAATTAAGTTTCACTTCAGCTTTTGAAATCATGCTGTGGAAAGGGCTTACTATATTCATCCAAAAATATTTGGTTCTTTTTATGAAGTAACACAAATACAGTGTTTTATTGGTGCACACACACCAATATACACATGCACTGTCAGTGAAAAATAAAAATTAATCAAACATTACCATGCTAGTATATAAACTACTACAATTATTTCCAATCACAGGCAATACAAATCAACAGAAAAGCAGCACTGATGTATCAAGCTAGAAGAACTTTTAATTTTAGACACTTATGTGCAGATAAACCATAATTTGTATCTCCCATCTTTTGTCCTTTTTATAAAAGGACCTTCCAGTGCAGGATGGGAATATCCAGGATCCAGCATCAGGAATGTGCTTGCCACAAGACAGCTAAGTTCTATCAGAGCTGCTCACCAAAACTTTGGCAAAGTTAATTTTTAATTCCTTACCCACCTCCCACCCCACACCCCTCGCTCCCACCCCATGACAATTATGTTCTGTTTTGCTGCATTTAACATCTTCTTAAGTTATCCTCTCACTTCTGCAGTGTCTTGAAAAAAGCTGAAGCTCTTTGTGCTCTATTTCAGGCACTGCACCAATAAAAGTTTCAAAATAAGTCAAATTCAGTGCAGAATCTTCATCGGGTTGTTTTGTTTTTTTCCTTTAGTGTTTCACCTCAGCTTTTTTAGACAGATTAAATTTAGTCCAAAATTGCCCTTGCAAAGACAGTATCTTTTTACTCATCACAATCACAATTTCCGAAGTGTCAGCAAAATAATTTTTTTTTTTTACAACACCAGCAACAGAAAACTAGTACAGTTTTGGGAGGTGAGGTTCAATCTCTCTTGGTATCTCATCAGAGCTGTTAATTAAATTTCATTTGATAATATTTACCTCAGGTCATGTTGAACCCTCTGCCCTCCCCTTTACTGACATACACACACACACATACAGACACCAAAAAGTCAGACCTCAGGAAAGAAAGTGAAGATTTTAAATCTGCAATTGTAGCAGGTCTACTTTCAGAGTCTTCATCTGATTTGCAGAATTCTTAGTGACAAAAAGACAAAACAGACAGTAGGGTTTAATCAAGACATTTACTGTCAGGAAAATGTTTGGTAAATGTAAATGATTAAAATTCAGTAGTTAAAAATAAACCCATAAATTCAACAAAAAGCCCTAAAAATGAGTCCAGCTTTTTTTTATTTAGAAATATATGGAAATTACAAACTTAGATAAAACTGTGGGTCAGACAGATACGTCCCAGAGGCTCTCTGATCCTTGAAATAAATATAGTTCTTTATCTGCCTTTCTCTTTAGTTTCAAAGATCTCTGGACATTTAAGCCTGATTTCAAGCAAGTGTCCCTATTTTTATATCGAGGTCCTTTTTGTCTGACTTGTCTGTCTGAACTAGCACTCCATTAATGTCCATTATTTACAAGGACTGTATTTATTTTGGTTTTTGAGTTCTAAAAGTTCTGGAAAGGCTAGATATCTTTTCATTTAGCTGCAGTGAGCAACAACATTATGAAATAATTTTTGCTGCAAAATATTTGGAGTAAGGCAATCTGCTGACTAAATCTCCTGCTGCTTTGGGATACAGACAACAGTCATAGAGCCCTTCCTCAGTTCAGCCCTACCTATATTCTGTGAGGTGTTTTGGACAAGTTACTATTTCTATTATCCTTTGGAAAAGGATGTCAGTAATAAAACTTCTTTCCACCTTTTTTTTTTTTTTTTTTCCCTTTTTTTCCCACCAATCTTTCCTTATTAGATTTCATGTTTTTAGGAGACTGATGCTGGCTTTTGTGTGTCAGCAGAACTAGGCTATACAGTATCTTACTTAGAATTTCTAGCCATTCTATAATACTAGTGATAAGAATAGTAAATATCTGAATGATTAATTGATGTGAAGAGGAATTTGGAGCGAATCTTAAACCTCAGATGAATCCAAATTGTTTAGATGGCAGTAGTCCAGACATTCAGAGCCATATCTGAATTTCTTTCAAGTATGAAATGTTTGGGTATTTCAAGCCCAAAGGACTTAATTATCTTCATGACTAAACTTGTAGTATCTCCATGGAATTGGAAATTCCTCCCTATTTATGCAGGCAAAATAGAGCTACATGTAAGAACAATGTGAATCAGGAGACTGGGACCAGGCTGCCCTGTGTTCACTATCATGGGCCATAACTTAGGGAATGTGAGCTGCAGAAGAGGCACCACTCAGAGAAGTGCAGCCCAACATCCCTCTCTGGTCATTTCTGCCTTAACAGACACCAAAGCAGATCCATTTAGTCTCTCACTGTGATTCCCCACTGATAACAGCATTATGTGATTTGGATTTGGACAGAAGGTTCCTTCTTCGCACCTCTTCCCAATTTTGCTTTTCCTGTTTTTGGTGTGAGAACAAATTTTGGCAACATACAGCGTCAAGTGAGCCAGTATCAGCATCCACTATTATTACACTGAATACAGATCTAGAACCACTGTTATTATGTGCACACTATGAGTTGCTCAGGCCTGTGCTTCTGATGCTCGCAATTCAGTGTGACAAAAAGGAAGAATTTTGGAAAACTCAGTCTGTGCATCTAAAAGTGGATAGAAGAAGCTGGGTAGCTGAGGAAGTATTTCATAATGCATAGGCACTATAAACTGACTCAGCATGAATGGATAACAACTATTCTGTAACACTGAAAGGAAGAAGTGAAAGCAAAAATGCATGAAGTGTTCTGAGACCTTATTCTGTATTGCACTGGCTCACCTCCTCAGACGACAGGGCATTGTGGCTTTAGAGATGAAACAGCTTTCTCAATCCCTGAGTTCATCTTACTGACCAACTGTAAAACTTCATTCAATTTTAATGGTTTCTGCAGATGAAGTCTGTCCATTGTGACTCCATTTGGAGACTCTCAATGGGAAAACAGTTTAGCATTAAAAACTTTGTCTTCCACCTGTGTTAGGGAGTTATTTTTTACCACTTAGGTGGTTTGTTTGTTTTTCATCTCATGTTACCCCTGTAACATCTACAGTATATACACACTTTTACTGGAGCCTCCTTATAATCCTTCCAGACTGCATCTAGAAGGAGAAAACACTGGAATTACAGAGAACTTTCCCTGATTATAGCAACTGAACTATGAACTATTTGTTGGTCCAGTTTTAAAACATCTCCATACACAGAAGAGCTCTTTTGAAGATGGCTACACCATCCTATTACCTGCTTGCTCTGTGGGGAAGACATACTATTCTCAAAAGAGTCAAACTGTCTCTTCCCACTAGAAACAAAACTATCATTAGAAATATCTTTCATGAGCTAAGGATAAAAATAATGGAAATAACATAGTTTTCTGCATAGACTTGATTTTAAAAACTCTTTTCAGAAGGGTGTTCTTTCAAATATTTCATAAGAACATGTTGATTTTAATGGTTTCTTAACAGAAACATTTCAGTGACTAAAATCCAAATAAAATAATTAATTTCTGCTTTTGTCTTTCAAATTTTTCCTTTTAACATTTGTATTTTATTCTGTGTTAACATTTTATATCCGATATATGCTCAATGTTTCAAAATGATCAGTGAGCATTTTTTCACCCTACTGAAGCAATTTAACAATATCAAAACAAATCCATGGTTCCACTTATTGAAAATAAATACCTTTAGAAGTTCTCCCCTGTTGCTCTGTGAATGTGGAGTTCTATATTTTGTCCTAGATAGGCATAAAGGGAAAACTCAAAAAGTCAGGATTCATTCCATTATTCCTAGGATGAAAACTGGCTGTTTTCAGAAGAAAAATGGGAAAAATGTGTCACAGGAAAAAAACAAAAAACAAAAAACAAAACACAAAAACCTATCTTATGTTGTCTTAGACACCTCACTGGCCTTTGACAACTCACTGTACTGTCCAGGTTTGTTCCTTCAGTACTAATGCTGCCCCTCATTTTTTTGTCTTTTTCATGAGCCATATACTTAACCAAATCAGAACTTTAAATATTAAGAGTGGTTCAAAGACATTTTTTTCCACTAACCAAGATATTTTGAAAAACAAACACCGGTCTTTTAGGATGTTCTATATGAGAGGTGACAAGTCTGAGAGATAATAAAGTAAAATGTTATTTATCCACTGAATGATGGAGTCACGGTAATCAGCATTACACATTTGTGAATTATACCAGTGAGAGTATTGCAACTTTAGGAAAAGAAAGATAGAAAGAAAAAAATAAATTACTTGGCCTGTCATTAGGGAAGCTATAGCAATAGCAGTGGGGAAGAAGGTAAAGAATCCAAAAAATAAAGACAGAATAAAGGATAAAAACTGATTAATAGAGTTTGTAGATTGGAAAGCCTATCTGTGGTTCATTTAAACATGAATTCCTAATGCAAGGCTAGGCAATCCCTTATAGCACTGACTTCTAGAAACTGTAAAAAAAGATCATGCTTTAGTCCTGCTATTACTTTGCCTTGATGATAGGAGAATATGAATGCTGCTTGAAAGATAGTACGATTTCTTTGATACATCAAAAAGCACTCTGCAGTAGACTACTACTTTAGTAGGACACTTATAGTCAAAACCGGTATTTGACTATGCTCCTAATGTCATATTACAATGACAGAAGCTCAAGGTATATCAATTTAATCTTAGTTCAAAAAAAATCTTTTAGTTCTGCTGTAGCGAAGTCAAAATGGTCTTTTATAGTTTTTCAGCTTGAAATTGGACAACGAACAACTTTTATAGTAAAAATGAATTGCAGAATATAGCTGAAAAGGTAATCATATTCCGATTTTAAAAATAAAGCATTTGCTACTTATTTGGCACTAAACTTTCCAAATGGGAAGCTATGCCAACAAGAATGAGATTACACAATTAAAAATGAAGTCTTCTCACTATGAAAAGATAGTACCTCTGCATTTCTTGTTCACTTGTTTTATAATGTTTAAGGATAATGAGTGCCTTGAAACGAGTCCTGATGTACCTTGATGGAAAAGAGAACTAGGCTCACTTCATAGATTTTAGGCTGAACAGTTGAGTACACAGCTCAGTATAACTCGGATGAATTTTGAGTCAGCTTGTACTTTTTTTAAAATTCATCAGTGTAATCTTTTGTGTTTAAAAAAAAAAAAGTGTTCATTTGTAGAATTACAACATGTAAAAAGTTCTTACAAAGGATAGGTGTTACCAGCCTCTGGTTTCACCAGATTGTAAAATGAATCCATGGAGTGAGTCACGCAGTTCAGTCACAGTACCTGGCAGCCAATTCATTACTCACAAAGAAATACAGAAATGGAGTGTACACACACTCATCACCAATAAAATGTTTAACAGGTATGCCTGACTATAAAAATTTCCAAGTCTAGATATAGCCCAGCTCAGGATTCAGCTATGTAATTTAAATGACTGGCCCTAGAGATCAAAAAACACTGCAGATAATCTAAGTTCTCTCTGCGTGTGCACAGCCTTTTCTGGGAAGCATTGTAACTGTATGCAAAGACAAAAGGTGTGAAATCATCTCACTACAGAAAGCAGGTTTCTTTTCCTGTCAAACACTGCACTTAAAGGCTTCTTGTTGTTCAATTCTTACTCTCTTTGCTATGTTTGAATGGGAACCCTCTTCCCAGGAGGAAAACTGCATTCCAGCTTCCTCTTTCTCAGATCTATTGGGACCTCTTAATGTGACATCAGTGACGAAAAACCCCCAAGCCCTACCGATTCACAAGTCTGTACAATTTCTCATTTTTCCTTTCCTGTCATGGTTGCAATAATGAAATTCTGTGGAATATTGGGGAAGTAAATTATCCAACTCTTTGGTTTGCTTAAAAGTTTGTGGTCGGGTATCAAACAGACGTGTCAAATTACCTAACTTTAATTTCAAGTAATTGGTGAACAGAATTACCCTGAGGGTTGAGGGAATTATAAACAACGCAGCTCCTGGTAATTTTCTCCCCTCTAGATAGAGCCAAGTGGAAATTGCTGCTAGTGGATATGTTACAGCTGCTTGTGACATTCTGAGAAGGTGGATATTTGCAAATAATACAGTTCACTTGACCCTCGCTGCTTGGCAATGAATGAAAAACAATCTGAAGTACTTTCTTTGGGGTTTGGTAAGCACTATCCTTCTTTCCTCTGATTTCTGCAATGATCATTTAAGTGCTGGTACTAGTTTGAGACAATTTCTTTTGAATAAGTTTTCATATATAAAAGGGACAATCTAGTCTTGACCTCAAATGCTGCTCTTTAGCTAACATGTCTGCAAAAGAAACATAACTCTTATACTGACTAGGCAGAAAAAGGTGTAATAATATGTATGATATGCCCTGTATGCATTTTGTTTATCCTAATTGTTATGAAAGTGGTGATATGGAAGAATTCATTAGTTTTTCACTTCCCAAAAGGCTTTCTGAGAACACATAGTCCCGATGAAGCTCTATTTCTGTTGTCATTTCAAAGGGCCTGATTCTTGTATCACCTACATTGTATTTCCTTGACTTGAATGGATTTAATTTTGTTTTATGTAGGAAATGTCAACACACTCTCTTCATGGTATTCTCTCCTGGACTCTCAAAATCAAGAAGTGAGGATAATTCAAATCACTTTGAGATAAATACCTGAGCTCAAGTGGTCCCTTTCGAACTTGATTGGCACTAAGTAGAAACCCAGCAGGTCTGTGAAATCTTTTCTTAATATAAACCAGTCAGATTACTCAGGATGTCTCTATTCCTACACTTCATGTGTTGCTCTGTTTCCTCTGCTGCTCTGATCCCTGCTGAGACTGGTGGGATTTTCTGGTGCTTTCATCCCACTGGACCAACCTGTCCCTTTAAGGGACTTTATGAAACAGTCTGTTGACCACAGAACTAACCACTAGTTGCAGAAGCAGAGGAAGGATGACCACACCATTTTAAAGTCCATGTTTAGAAAGTCAGTGTTTTTGGACTGGTGTTGCACTTAACAACTTGCATGTGGTATATATTCATACCCTCAAACTGAGAAACTTGAAGAGCACTCTGAAGACACACAAGCCAAAGCTGAGAAGGCAGCAGGCACCAGTCAGAGCATTGTGACCATCAGGCCACAGCTCATGACTATCAGTCACAACTGTGACTATCAGTTAAAGACAGTAGGGCTGAGGTTCCCCATGGTCCAACACTGCACTCCTGAGGAGAGCAGAAGAAAAAGTGACACAGTCCACTGTAGGTGAGTTAAGGGCTTTCAGCATATTAGTATGTTATTAGCAAAGGTGTCAGTTCAACTTTCTACAAGTCAAAACTTGTAGATCTCAGATTTTGTGGAAGAGGTAAGTATATCAGTACTCAAAGCAAAAAACCTTAAGGAAGAGCAAAATGTTCAGTAGACTCTACTTACTATTGTGACTTTTACATGGTGAATTGTTATTGTTTATAAAATGAAGCAAACTACTGGGGGAAAAATAGGGGGTTAATTTTATGTTCTGTATCTCTTTTCAAGGTTATTGTTAAGGGTTGAAGACAACACAAGAAACACACTCTAAGACATTGTGTGGCTGTGCCTTGAAATTTTTATTTCAAATAAAAAATTGAATTTGAATTCATATAATACAAGAGATGAAAGGCATTACTGTGTTGACTTCTACATCAACTTCTGTAGTAATGAAGAGTGGCAATCTAGGCTCTCACTGAACAAAGATTTGGGTTTGCATGATGAAGTATTTCTTACAAGCAAAGGAGAAATCAGATACGAGACTTTTTACATTCTGGTGCCACAGGACATTCAGTGTCTTACTAGTTCAACAGGTTTTTGTCTCAACTGCTTGTTAGGACCTGTACATTGCCTCCATTTTGTTTGGTAACTGTTCATAATTTAACCTGGGATTGTTCTCTTTTATTTGCAAATGGTCTCTGCCTTCCTCTGTTTAGAGTGCCATCCATAAGTGTCCGTGCGAGTGTATGCTGATGCTTTAGTCATCCACAGAATTCTATCTTGCAAGCACAGAAATCTTTGTTCATGAGGACAGTGATATTTGTGGAGGTTTTGTGGGCAAGTCTCTAAGGAAAGCCAAAAATATCCCATGGTCAGTTTCTGTGGGTTTCAGAATGCATATGAGAGGCTGAGAGTCAAACCTTGGGCTTGCACATATTTTATTCCAGTTGAGATCAACGGCAGATAGAGGTTTGGCCCCAGGTGTTTCGAGCCTTTCCTTCCTTTTTAACTACAGCTCTTCTTATCACCCCCAAACTGTTTCAAGCCCATCAGCTTTTAACTGTGGGAAACAGTGAACAAGGGAGTGAAGCCCTGCCTGTTTATGGGTGTTTGTCTGCACCACTTACACCTCAGCCCCACTTCCTTCTGGCAGTACCTGTTAACAGCACTGGGCCCTCTGCAAGCCTGTCCCATCTTTAGTGCACCAAAACCTCTTGGTAGGTGCAGGAGAGCATTTGGGCTGAAGTGCCTGGGCTTTGACCTTCCTTTTTCAGCTGGTAAAAGCTGTCTTTGCAGCTTTCAGTTATTTGATTTTTTTTCCATTATTTGTTTATTACTGAGCTATCTGTAAGGAGACAAAACTCACTCTCTGGGATTTTCAAACTTCAAGGAAGTTATAAGGCAGGGAGTTCAGAAAGATGAAGTTTTTCCTTTTTTCTTTTTATTCTATTTTATTACTCACAAATTAATGTTAAAAATTCTTATCTATAAATCTTATTTCCAGTGACATATTTTCTCCAAACACTAATTCATTCATTTTCAGTATAGCTTAAGACTAAGTGAAGTATTTTCAGTTTTCTTTTTTGTTTCTTTCACTTTCTTGATAATACAGAAGTAACATCACAGACATACTTTTGTCCTTATTTTCATACTCCTTGCACTGACAAAACACCCTAAAAATGTGTAAAGACTCTGAAATGTAGGAGTGGCGTAAAAAGTAAGATAGGTTTCTTTGTTTACAGTAATTTTAAAGTTTATATTCATCAAAATTTCAAGTTCTGTTTGTTCAATTCATGCTAATTTTTGGGGTTTTTTTTCTATACTGGGATCTGAAATGTTTCTGAAAGCACTTGAGTCCAGTAGTTATGAATGTAAAATAATAAAAAACTGACAAGCAGCTTTATAGTTTATATTCAGCATTACCAGTTTTACAAAAAGGTAGCTACATTTATTTTTAATTAACATTAAAAAGTAAGTTTTAGTTTAATGCAGTTTTCTGGTTTACCTCAGTCTCTTGGTTTATACAGAGGTCTTAGCAGTGGCTATGTCTTCTGATTTCCCTAGATCTGGTCATTCTGATTTGATATGCAAGTTCTATAATTTTATACAAGTCATTTCTCCTGAGGATTACAGTGATATTCTTTCATTTAGAAAACATCTTTTTCTCCTCCTTCTACTGTACCCATTTTAAGGTTAGTAAGAAAAATTAGTGTTAAATAAAAAAAACCTCACAGCGGTTATGTTTGCAGTGCCATAGAATTGTTAAGGTTGGAAAGGACTCTTAGGAACATCAAATACAACCATTATTTCACTGCCAAGTCCACCACTAAACCATGCTCCCTAAGCACCACAACTACATATCTTTTAAATGCCTTCAGGGTTGGTGACTTCCCTACTTCCCTGGGCAACCAGTTCCAAAGATAGAACACCCTTTCAGTGAACAAAATTTTCCTAATGTTCAGTCTAAAACTCCCCTGGCTCAATTTGAGGTCATTTTATCTTGTTTTATAGCTCATTACCTGGGAGAAGAGACTGAGTCTCACCTGGCTACAACCTCCTTTCAGGGAGTTGTAGAAAGCAATAAGGTCCCCCCTGAACTTGCTTTTCTCCAGGGTGAACCTCAGATCCTTCAACCACCCCTCATAAGTGCTTCTCCAAACTTTTAGATTCCCTTCTCTGGACATGCTCTAGCACCTCAGTGTTTTCCTTGTGAGTGGCCCAAAACTGAACACAGGATTTGAGGTGCAACCCCACCATTGCTGAATATGATCTTTGTCCTGGCTGAGCTGGACACACTATTTCTGACATAAGACAAGTGCTGCTGACCTTACTGGCCACCTGGGCACACTGTCTAGGTAGAAAACATCCACAGCCTTTCAGTCATCTACTAGGCAGGTCACCATGCCATAGAAAAGGAGGAGCTTCCCAAACCCATGCTGACTGGGCCTGATCACCTGGTTGTCCTGTATGGGCTTTGTGATGGCACTGAAGATGATCTGCTCCATCACCTTCCCTGGCACCAAGATCAGGGTGGCAGGCCTGTAGTTCACCAGATAAAAGTCAGTTCTTTCTGGCTTTTGTAGATGGGTGTTATATTTGTCAGCTTGCAGCCAACTGGGACCTTCCTGCTAAGCCAGGATGATAAATAATGGAAAATGGGCCTGTGAGTACTTCTGTCAGCTCTCTCGGTACCCTTGGGTGGATCCCACCCAGCCCCATAGACTTGTGTATGTCCAGGTGGTATAGCAGGTTGCTGACCTGCTCTCCTTGGATTATGGGAGTTCCATTCTTCTCTCTGTCCTTGTCTTACAATCTTAAGGAGCTGACTACCTGTGGATAACTTGTCTTACTATTAAAGGCTGAGTGAAAGAAGGCATTAATTACCTGAGCCTTTTCCTCATCCTTTGTCACTATATTTCCCTCTGTATCCAATAAAGGATGGAGATTTTCCTTATGGTGCTGATGTCTTTATAGAAATATTTTTATTGTCTTTTATGGCAGTTACTAGATTAAATTCTAGGCTCTTCTAATTTTCCCCCCACACAACCACATGACATCCCTTTAGTCCTTATGAGTGGCCTGTCCCTTCTTCCAAAGGTCATAAACTCTCCTGTTTTCCTGAGCTCCAGCCAAAGCTCTCTGTTCAGCCACATTGGTCACCCTGGACCAGGGAGGTTCAGGGAGATAATAACCTATCAAGATGTTCACAGAACTGTTTTTTAGCTTGTCAGCTCTGGTTAGAGGCATTCTTGCAGTGTAAACATGAAAATGTCCTCTGTCTGAGTCCCACCAATTTAATAGAGAATGAGGGGCAATGAAGAGCACTCATTTTGATCCATCTGAGAATGAAACCACAGTATTATTCCTTTCCAGTCATAACACAGTATATTTTTCTGCTCTTTCAGTCAGGAAGACAGTATTATGACTTTGTTGAGCCATGTTTAGTCATATATATTTTAGAAAAGGTTGTTTTGTTTCCTTTGATAAATGTTTTTTTCCTCATATGAGAGAACACAAACTCTCCTCTGCTTTAAGAATGTTTAGTGTTCCAGGTTGGAAAGCAAATTAAAGGAGATCTCCAAAGGTGTAAAAATCCTACCAGATAACAACAAAGAACACAATTTCTTATAGCACACAATAAAGCCAGGGCATGGAGAAAGACAGCAACACAGAAATACTGAGACTCACGTGAGACCAAATTATCAGCCACTCTCCTCTGTCAGTTCAACCAGAGATCAAATATCGTGGCTCTTCATGGAAGGGGCCTGAATTAAGGTCTATGCAACTTAACCTTCTGGAATATAGTCCTTGAAAAAAAAAATATGACTAGGCAGATAGAGGGTGCAGTAAGCAAACTGAAACATAAAAAAAATTAAGAAGCTAAAACCAAAAAATCCTTGACCTATCAGTAAAGGGTGAAAAACTCTCCACAATACAGCATTTCTCTGTGCACAGAAACCTCACCTTCAGTGATCTTTGTAGTCTGTATTGTGTATATTATTTACATCTGATCTTTCAGTTTAGTAAAACAAAAAAGCACCATCTGCCCAACCGCACTTTCCTTCCAGGAAATTGAAATGAGAACGGATGTTGTCTTTCATGCTTATTTTCAGTCTTTTTTTCATGTTTAACTCTTTGTACAGTCAGCACACACTCAAAAAGAAATGTAAATCAACATACTCCGTAGCTTCTCTTTCCAGTACATACAGCAAAGGGAGAAGGAAAATTTAAAAAAAAGGCAGTCATATAAACATCAAAAAAATCCAACCTGAAATAGATTTTCATGCACAGTTATCACAATTAGAAGATGAGGACATTCATTGCCTATGTTCCTTGGCAGCTGTTTTTTCTTATAAGGTGTATTAGTCAAGCAGATAGAAAACAACAGCACAGGACAATAGTCAATTTATCAAGGAGTTATCACTCCTTAGAACAAGATATATGCTCTTCCTTTGAGATCTCTGAAATGTTAGGGGTAACATAAAACACCATCTCTCCTCCCAGCCCCCAAATAATCAGGGTTATGTTCTTGTGCTTATGCATTTAAGCATATATGTTAAAAGTGTGAAGAAGAAAGGTTTCCTTATATACTGATGTATAGGTACAGCAGTATGGCTACACAGACTGGGTTGCTCTGTGCTAGCTGGAA
>WEIU01011671.1:75990-96822 GCA_013389925.1 Aegithalos caudatus | reverse complement strand
TTTTTTTTTTTTTTTTTTTTTTTTCTGACTAGAAGTGGAAAACATCTGGTAAGAAAGACTAACAATATGAGATTTATATGCCAGCATCCCAAACTCAGATCTACCTTTTGCAGGTTGGCTGTCACTGAGTTGGTAAACAAGGATATATTCTAAAGAAATTGATAGAAAGGATCTGAAACTCTGTAGCTGAATTTTATGTATGTTTCCAAAGGAGAGTTTCAGAGATTTAAAGCCATTGATATGGACGTGGATCTGATTCTAATGTGATTTTCAGCTCCCTATGGAAGAATGCAAGAAAGCACACCTGGACAAACCAGCAGCTGGTCCATTCGAGCACTCTGTCCCCCCCAGCACCACAATTGACACTGCTGTTTAGGAAATCCCAAAAAATGTGGCAGCATTTTGCAATCCAGTCCCATCCACAACGATTGGATTAGAGCTATTAGAGGGTACATCTTCACTTAATCCATTTAGCATCCCTTTATGGACCTGTGGTCCATGATGAAACAGCCAGATTTAAAGCCCCTTAAAAAACCTGAAATCCTCTGGGGGAATCCCTGGCAAGCTCCTTTAGTCTGTTAGCACTGTTGGGTGCAGTTTTAATCCAGGAGCTGCACGGTGCAGCCGGAGCGGCGCGGCGGCAATAGCGCTGCCGTGAGAATGAGCTGTCCCAGCACTGCACAGAGACACATCAATACTGAATATAGTGTGTTAGCAAAACAGAATGGAAATCTTTCAGGTGAAGAATGGCTTCACTGATTGCTTTGCTCTACCAGAATGGGGTGTGTTTTCAGGCATTCTGATAAATGTGTGCTATTTTTCAGCCATTCAGTGTGAAGTGCTGTAGGTTTCATATAAACTTTTATTGCTCACCACAGGCATGGAAGGATTGATTACATTGTTTGGGGATTTCCTAACTTCTGAGGCTGCCTCTTTAGCCAGCCTCAATGCAGTGTAAGGAGGGAACAAAATGCTACAATGCTATTGAGTAGCCTGCTTTTTACCCTCGTATTTTTAGGATCAGGCCTTCTGGTTTGGAATGGAGTAGACAACACTCAACCTCATCCACGTGACTTCTGATTATCTCCAATGCCTGGATGCAACTGGATTGCTAGTGATGAGTATGATGATGTCCTGCAGCTACAGGAAATAAGAGGCAGGATTTAGGAGTTATTTCATTTTAATACTTTGGTCAAAGGAAAAGGAAGCAGAAGACTGATTGTGTAATTGGGGTGCTGTTGGTGACTGAAGAGTACAAGACAATTTTGTTGAGTCTATACTGAAATGTCCTTCATGTTGGGAAATCAAGAGCAACAACTTTTTTGACGCAAGCAGCTTAACATGCTCATATGGCAGCTCATCTGCATGGGGCATGTTCATGCTGAGCCCTAGCAGTTAACTCAGTGAATTTCTAAAATACCTTAGGGTTTCTGAATCAGTTGCCAGAGATATCACCTATCTCCAGTTGTGACTTAATGAACTAATCATGTTTCACCCATTCCTTTGTGCATTTTCAGACCTCAGACTTATTAGAACTCAGTTTTGCCAGTCCTCAGGTCACATATTCAGCTGAGAATTATGCTTTTCTGTATAATATTTTTTACTTTATCTGTAGGGACAAACATAACCCCCCCCCCAAAAAAAAAACTTAAAAAAAAAAAAAAAAAAAAACAAAACCAAAAAAAACCCCAAAAACTTTTACCCTGATCTAAATTTCTTTTAATTTTTAATAAGATTAATTATAGCCCTCACAAAGCCACCAACCTGGATTTCAACTACATTAGAACTTGAATCTACTCAAATAGTACTGTAGTTTCATGCAGGATTCTTCTCACCAATATTTATTAGTTATGAAGCACTCTAATCTATTCTTCATTACTGGGCAAATGTAAGAAATATCTCCCTTAAAATTAATGTTGCATTTGTTGGTAAAAATCTAGCAAAAGGAGATTGGTGCCCTAGGCATTATGAACAATCAGGTTTTCAATAAATAAATAATTCAATTCAATTAAAACAAACGTCTTTCCTGATGTACCATAGTTAATAATTTCTTTAATAAGCATTCTTGGGAGGTGCTTATCAGAAGTGATCCTCAATGAAATCTTAAAGGAAGGTTCTGTCAGAAAGCAGAAGTTGTGATGTCACTTTACTTTTCTGCCAGGGAGAGTGATGTACAGATCCAAGACAATTCCAGATCAGAATAAGTTTTCAGAGTTGATGTTATGAATGTAAATGTGAGCTTGGACTATGTGTCCACACAGGACCCTCTTTCCTGGAAATGCTCTGCTCAGAGAGACACAGTGGGCAAAGAGCAAGATAAGGAGCTAGGGAAATATGTCAGTCCTGTGCTACTGTGTCTACTGATGGCCTCAGCCATGTGCAAAGACACTGATGCACCAAAGTTGTTTGTAGCAGCCTTGGTTAGCTCTGCACACTCCCAGACTCCCACCAGGGAAGCCACAGACACAGCCCAGTAGACACAGCCCTAGGCCAACTGGCTGTGCAGCTGTCTATTTAGGTCTCTGAGCCTAATATTTCCTACTGGCTAGTTGCCTCTGGAGGTTTAGCAACAGCCTCTGTGCACAGATATCGGGATAGAATTTATGCTCTAACTACTGGCCTGAGAACAGGATTTTCCTCATACATTCCTGGCCTCTTTATCACCTTCCAGCCTAATACTACACCCCTAAGTGAATCCAAAAAACAGGGTGACTCAACAGACTTGCATTAAAACCCCTGAGGGAGGTTCACCATTCTGTTTTTCTGCCTGAATAGATATGTGGGAGGGTAACAATGTGTTGAAAAGTGAGAACATTTAGGCACAGAATCTTCCCAAGAGTGAGTGCTCACACTGCCTACCAAAGCAGCTTGAGGGCAGAATCTGGCCCTTAAATATTGTCAGACATCTGGGCAAACAAAAACTGTTTAGCTCAAACTGCCTCCATTTCTCCTGTTCAGAAAGACTTCAGTTGACAATGTCAATTTTTGAAAGTAAAGCCTGGGTGAGGAATCAGATCCTTACTCTTCCTTTCCTCTGAAGGGAGGTTTGTAGTCGCACTTGAAACCAGTCATCAACTCAAACTGAGATTTGCAGGATACAAATCAGACTTGTGCTAATGCCCCAAAACTCAGACGTGGATCTAGGTTTCAAATGGTGAGACTGAGAATGGGGTAAGAAGCCACCTAATCCAAACCCACATAAATCCATACTTTTTTTTTTTTTTTTTTTTTAACCTCATCAATATACCACAATGATTTTAGCTTATAGAAGCTCATTTAGACATTTCTCATGATAGATTAATTTGACTGCCTCATCATTATTTGGTCTTCATATGCTGTCTCACAAAGGTGTCTGATATTTTGTATAGAAATTCTTCACACTGCCCTCAAGGAGAGTTCATCTCAACAGTCTGCACTATGCTACAGCCAGCAAAAGGGGAAGAGAGAAAGGAAGCAGAGATGCAGAGAAAGTGGTGCTATTTCTTGCCATACAGAGTTGCCAAGTACTTTTCATTTACATAAATGACTTAATGATGATTGTATGATATTTAAAATTACTGCCACCCACCAGAGATGATTTAAAACTTTTATCAATATGTCACTTTTACTATCTATTTGATTGTAAAAATGCAGAGATCATTGGGAAAAACATAGCTTGTTGCCAGTCCCTAAAACTCAACTCTGTGACCCTTCTGGATTAAAATAAAAAAGTAGCAACAAAGATCCTTCTAGTAGTATCAACATGATTTACATTTACATGAACAAATAAGCTGTTTCACATGATGGAAACAAGTAATAAACTAGGACAAGAACTGCGACCAGCCTGGGACCTATTAAAGACCCCTCTGGACCTGGCAGGAATCTGCTTTTCCTATCTCAGGGACAATCTTCCTGCTACCCCCCCACCCCCAGGTCTAATTACCTTTTTAAATTCATATCTAGAACCACAGGCTACCTCATGGGATTAAGCACAGTATGCTTTGCAAATTGAAAATAAGATAGCTGTTAGGAATATATATACTTGCCTCTATGATTACAGCAACAAACAATGGCAAAACACTAATTTACATCTATTATAACGGTGCAACAAAGCCCAGGATTTTCTTTGTGTTATAGGCAAGAGATAAATCTGCAAAGGTGAGATTCTAAGAGGTGTAGGCTCTAATGAGGGAGATTCTCTTGCAGAGCAGGTATCTGGCAGGATGACATCAACTCCAAGTTATGAGGATTCAGTATATCATTAAATTTATTTACCATAAAATGGATTGAGCTTATTTTTAATAGTAAAACTATTCATAAGGAGAGGAAGTTTATATATGTCTGTGGGTTGGATGGCATTTGTGTGGGGTGAAACAGCGCAGAGCAGTTGCAACAGAAATCCAGTCATGCCTGGGTCTAGGATTTTTAAAGGTGTTTTATCTAGTAGAAATGAATACAGCATTTACAAATTGAAAATAACTCTGTAAACTCAGATAAGATTGTCTTGGTAATATTTTACCAAGGAAGCAGCTCACTACTGCTTACTTTCAATTAGCCATCTAAATCACAGCCTATACAAAAAGCAATCCCTGCTGCCTTGCAGTAATAAAAAGGGGGAAAAAATAAAAGAAAAGAAAGTTAAACTAGTTCCTAAGAGTTTTGATTCATGTTGCTGAATATGGAAGATCTGTAATCTTCTCCTTGGAGTCTATAGTTTAATGTAACTGCTTGAAAGTACTTCCCTTCTGCTGCTGGCAAAGTGGTTTTTTGGGTTTTTTTGGTTTTTTTTTTTTTTTTTTTTTTTTTTTTTTTTTTGTTTTTTTTTTTTTTTTTTTTTTTTTTTTTTTTTTTTTTTTTTTTTTGTTTTGTTTTTTTTTTTTTTTTTTTTTTTTTGTTTTTTTTTTTTTTGGTTTTTTTTTTTTTTTTAATGAATGGTGATACATTATAGATAAACCTTCACGATTAATTTTGTTTTGACTTTAACTTCCGAATAAGAATATAAGCCCCAAAGTAGTTACTCCCCAGATAGTAACTATGCTGTTATTTTTAGATCATAGTAGACATTTAGAGAAGCCTAAATTTAGATTAAAAATAAAATTTGATTGTCACCAAAAGTTTTTTGCTGTAAGATAAAAGGTGATTTTTTATTATTATTTATCTTCAATGAATAATGAATAAGCAAGTTCTTTGGAATCAATATTGAACTTCACTGGTTTCTGCCTACAAAATCCACAGAACTAAAAGTCTTGGAGGGCTGATTGGTCAAACTCAATAAATTTAATTTGTATCTACACATTTTCAGTGATCCACTGGTAGTATGTAAATTTGAGGAGCCAAGTAGGATGGCATAGAAGCCTTTGCTGTGACAGCTACCTTGTGAGGGTCTGATGCTTCATGAAAATAAGATTTTTGACAATTTCAATAAAGCGAAGAGATAGTTAAGAGCCTGAAGAATAGACAGAGTTATTGTAAATCACTATATGTAGCATTTTTGCAGCAGCTAAATCTGGTTTGTGAATTTGTCTGTAGTTTCCCTTCCTTCTCTCTATTTTATAACTAAAGTCGTCTTTATTTTTGCCCAGTTCTTCAATTTGTACTGTAGGGTTTTTCTCATTTCTATTGGAAAGGATTTTAACCTGGCCTTACTGGCTGAAAACTGACTTGAACCTTTCACCTGTTTTGGAGTTTATTTTATTTTTTGTTTGTTTTTTTGTTCTGGGAAGAGTTTTAAGACAGGGAGAATGTCCATATCATCTGAATTGTCTGAATTACCCGCAAAGCTACATTAGCTTCACCAAAAGGGAGGATTTTTTTATTCAAAGAAATATTAAAATTAAAAATTATCTGTGTGCCATTACATGCTATCTATAACATACTGTATAGAAAGGTTTTTGGAGAGCTGGATGCCATCAAATACACCTGAATGACTTTACTTGCCTTCATAAAAGGATGAATGGTAGTTGTACCTCCCTGAAAGCTGCTAGCCCCAGGCAGGAAAGGAGTTTTTCACTCTCCATCATTGTCTTCTCTTTAATAGTGATTTACTACTAGCTAAGCACATGCTCAGGATTTTAAAGCTAGTGGAGTGTCCCATTGAAATCAAGAGGTTTGATATATATTGGAATTACTCCTTGTTGACAAGTCAGGTTGATGTTTCACTGCCTTGCTGAAAAAAGATCTAATTATTGAAGAAAAACTTGATCAGCAAATTGGCCACTAAAGACAGGGAAACAGGGAAAAAGTGTTTGGCTTTTTTTTGTTGTTTTTTTTTTTTTTCACTACTTTTTACTTAAGAGACACAAAATTTACAGGAACGAATTGGATATTTTATCCTTAAATAAAAGTAAATTTTACCTAAACCTTCAGACAAATTCAGATATTCAGAAGCACAAATTCAGAAACCCCAAATTTCTACTCCATCTGTAGATTCCCTGTGATTTCAGCCTACCTGCATCCTTTTGTTGTATGACTTCACTGACGCTCCACCTACACCTACAGGTGAATCTGTTGCTCAGATTATGGCAAGAGCTTCTTCTCCTACAAAGAAGCTGGAAACATCTAAAATATTGCTGTGAGTGCTACCTGAAGTGAATCTTTGCTTGCCAAGCACTGGACATTTTCAGGCACAGACATTGATCACAACCAGCCTCAGGGTCAGGTGTGTGGTGCAGGTGGGATTCATCTGATTCTAACACATAAGAACTTCTGTCAGCTACCTCTGTGGCTGGCAGAGAGCACAGAGGCAGGCAGGGGGGACCCATATAAAAATGCACTAACAATTTATTTGATAAAGAATTTTTGTAAGCCTCATGGAAGACAGAAGCCCATGGGCTGTTGTAAATAGTCCACTGCAGATGTTCACTTGGAGGATACAGAGAGATAACTCCTAAAGCAAAATTGTTTGAAATGTGAGAAGAACTAGAACTGAGAAGCTGACCCAGATTATTTAATTGCTAATATTTTTGCTTATTTTTTAATGTGATTTCAGCTGTATTTTTGTCTATATGTTTTAAGGACAGCCATTCATATTGCAGTGAAATAGAAGTGGAATACCCTACATATGCCATAAGCAGAGCTATAGCACAGACATCCAGCTGTGATCTTTCCTGTACCTGAGCAACATCTCAACAAAATCCCATGTGTATTATATGTGTATATATGGACAGATTTGTACCAACTCTGCATTGTTACACTTGACTTGCTCTTTTTTTTAATTATGTAAAAAAATCACATTAAGCTGAATCTAATTACTGCAATGTATATTAGAAGCAGGGCACCATCAAAATTTTATTTAAATTAATCAGGTTTTGATTTAAGATATTAAATTCAAATTAATCATGTAAAAATGGAAATGATCCTTGACGTGCTTCCAGCTGTGACTTCAGTCTGTTTTCTCGTGTGAGTCACTTTCGGGATGTCTTGGGGGGAACATTACGAAAATTCACGCCGGTGCTATTTCAATTAGAGTTATTTAGCAGGACAGATGTAAAGAATACGGTATAATTAAGAAGGAGCTGATGACACGGCTACAGATTTTCAGGATCAAAAAAAAAACTGTTAGTGAAAATTGACTACTGGTCATGTAGTCCAAGTTCAAATATTCTGGGGTTAAGCACTCATTAATGATGGAATGAGGTCTTTAGATAGACCGTTGAACTCTTTCTCTGGAGCAATCTGCAAAATTCTGCCCTGGAAATAACTTTGAAGCTTCATTAGCAAGCAGATGATACCTGATAACATAATTTTTAAATTCTTAAAATAATTTTTCTCCCCTTGGTGCCTAACCCTTGCTGGCCAGCTAACTTTAAAGGCCTTCAGAAAAACCTTGAAGTGCCATATAAATGCCCATAAAAGAGAAGAATTACATATGTATGTACATGCATACACTCAAAGCATTGTTAAAATCATGATGAATACAAGCTGCCATAATTTCTTCTAGCACTATTTGAGCAGAATGAGTCTGTGCTACCTGCATGCTTCCTGACTGAAACCACAAAGAGGATGGGGGCTTTCCCACACAGACTCCTGACTTAGTATTTATTTATAACTCTGTATACCATCAGTATTTCCACTGGGAAAAGTGATGAGCACATTGGTTTTTTATTCAAGAATTGGGTAACACAAACATCTTTTCTTATGTGCTGTAATACTATGCAGCATAAACTTGGGGAATTATTTTTACAAATTCTTTCACCTGAAATTAAATCTCCCAGGTAAAGCTTTCAGACTTTCCAACACGAAAAAGATCAGAGAGATGACATCCATTCCTTCTTGTATTTACAGATCTCCTGAAAATATGTGTATTTAAACATGCTTCTTATGGTTGCTATCCAGGGCTCTCAGTATCTGTTCCCCTCCTACTGAGTAATAGTAAAAGCCAAGTTAAATTTAAAGAATGCACAGTACATACTGTACACTCATAATTCTAGATTAAATATTGATCTCCATGGTGTTTTTTTCATGTCTCTTGTAATCTTTCTCTTCCCTCACCAGTGTCCCATTGTCACTTCTGTCTGTAAAGCAGCATACAACTGAAAATATTTTCTACAACTAAAATCATTGCTTTTAACTAAAATAAAAAAAAAATATTGTGTATGAGAATAAAATAAAATAAATATCTAGCTCTGTATGTCTGGCAGCATCTTTCAGAAGCAGATTCTAGAATCTGTAGAAGCTTTATTTGCTGTTTCAGGGCTGTCATATGCTTCAGCAAGGAACTGCACCTGAAGGAGGAGCAATGCACCAGACCAAGCATGCCTGGCTATCCACAGTGGATTGGCAGTAAACAGCATATTACACTTACCACAGCTTACCTATTATGCAGATTGCAAGGCAGGAAACTGCCTGTAAACAGGTATACAGTGAGCATAAACTTTTTTGTTATTGTGGTAGTTGATGGTGTTGTTGTTACAGGAGAAATAATATGATTCATTGATGGTTTCTTCTTCCTACTCATAAGATATAAACCTACATAATGATTGTTCTTTAATAGTATTTAAAGATATTTTTAAACAAACTGTGTGGGAGTTGAAGATAATAATGGTTTCAGTTTTTCAGGAAGCACTTTTTGGAAACGTGTATGACTACTTTAATATTAAAAATGGTTCCTCATAAGAAACAAGAATGCTGTAAGTAATTTGCAAGAAAGAGTATGATAAAAATATCCTCAATTTATTCACTTTTCCATTTTAAATTTATTTTTTTCTTTTGGCATAACAGCTGGAAAGAACAATCTTTTTTTTTCCATAGGCTAGGCTGTTGCTTGAATGACTGAAATGCATTTTCCCAGGAGAGATGCACAGGTTCATTTCCCATCTGGGTATTTTTCCCCCCTCCTGTTTCCACCTCCCCTCCTCCAGGACCAAAGCAGATTGGTAATGAACCATAGGTTTCCACTGATATAACTCCATACACACCTAAGACATATGTCAAACACAACAGTGCTCTGTGTGAAGTACAGACAGCCCAAAGATATCTGTGTAGCTCTTTCTCAGTCCTTCCTCCAGGCCTGAGTGGGCTCCAGTAACCACTTTTGTAGGATGGGGACACATGCATTTCAGAACAATATCTCTGGTCAGTCAGGAACTGGGGTTAATCCCTTCAGAAGGAAGGGCAGAAATTCCTGTAGAGTCCCTGAGGAAAGAGAGTAGGCTGGGAGAGCACAGAGATGGTATGAGGTCAGGAACAGTCCTCAGGGCAGTCCACCAAGAGACTGGCCTTGTCCTTACAGGAAATGTGATTTCCTTGCCAATGCCACTGCAATCACTGACCTGTTGAACCCCTGGCATTTACCACTGAAACGTATGTGTTGGCAGCAGGGTGGAGAGGGCTAGGAACACAAATTGTGGGGAAGATTTATTTTAATGAGGTAGAAGCTGAAACACTGAACAGGAACTTCATATGATGATGTTCAATTCACAAATTTTTTGCACAGTTCTGGCCTTATTCTGTGACTTTTCCCAGTTCACTCTATGTAATAATGGCCATAAGATGCATAAGCCTTTCTTGTGTCTTTCCATTCGGGTTGGACTGCAAACTGCTTGTGTCAGTGAAGGACAATGCATTTCTCAGTGCATTGTGCATGAAGGCACAATTTAGTTAAACCTAAAGCCAATAAGGTATGCAAATAACATTGGTAAAAAACACTAGTATTTCTGTATCATCTCAAAATTATCATGCTCTAATATTTTTATGGAGCCTCTTCACTGATGGGCACTTTCTCAATCAGAGACCATTTCATTGACTTTTCCATGACCTTAATATCAGTCTGGGATAGTACATGGTTCAGGTCTATTGATTCATGATGTCTCCTCTTAATTTTGAAACACTATCAATATATTTTGGTTTTGTATAATTAATTTTTTTTTTTTTTTTTTTTTTTTTTTTTTTTTTTTTTTTTTGCCTTAGCCAAAATGTATAAAGCATTGGCTATTTCTCATTGGTTTACAACTACAGTGTGACAGATGAAATATAAGGGCATGAGGTGTCATGGGACTCTGGAACTAACATGAAGACTTGTTTGTGAAAATTGCATATGAAAATTCTGACTTTTGCAGCTGGAGCCACATTTTATGGCTGTGTTGAGGTGTTTCTCTCCAGAGGCCATTGACACAGGCATTTGGGCAGACTCAACAGGAAAATCTGGTACTTTTGGTGAATTCTCTTGAGAAAAAGAGGCGTTGCAAAGGTGAAACCAATATTTTTACCAGTCCAGCCGTTTTGGAAAGTAATTTTGTGCAGCACAATAAAATTTGGGCCCTACAGTCAATGCTTTCATTCCTTCTAAGGCAAGAAAGAAACCACACATATTATATTACAGAGCAGACATGCTAATTTTTAAGGTGATATTCCAGGCAACCGAGCATGTCCCATGGGTTCCACCTGCAAGATGAATATTTATGTTTAACTTTGCAAAAACCTTTTTTAGGCTACCAAGAGATGAATATGGCTGTGTAAATGTGCATTTAAGAGGTGCATCAAAGTTCCCCATCGCTAAGTGATTAAAGCCATTTTCAGAGGCGAGGTAACCACTGCCCTGCTGTGATCACAGCCTAAAGCAGTGGAGGAGCCCGGGTGTGTCACCTCAAAGCCAACAGTGGGCTAAGGACACCGTGACAAATCTGCATGCCCAGCACACCTCGGCCAGCTCTGCCCAGAAAACTGGTTCTTAAACCACCCAAAATACTGAGCTCGGCTGTTAATTAAAAATCAGGTCACTAATTCTGAGCCACTGTGCTCTAAGGAGCAGTAAATATCGATGCAGAGTAGGAGTCAATGCTGAGAAACTCTCACTGTGGACAGCTAAACAGGCAGTGTAGTCAATTTTCCAGGTTGCATCAGGAATCACACCAACTTTGGTGTTGTTATTAACACCTGTAGGATTTAAAGAAATAAAAATCCTTCTTTATTTTATTTTAGCAATATAAGCATTTATAGCTCTTCTGTTTGCCAAGAACATTTCAGAAAAAAAACAAAACTTTTAAAAGTTCAATAGATTTTATTTTAAAACCAATATTTAAGATGGGGTTTAAAAATATTGTGATTTCTACACCAGCTTCACATTAATTTGGGACCTGACTCTGGATTTTTGAATATTAGTGGTCAATTTTGGACAAAAAATCAGAACGCAGTTCACATCCTTAGTGAGTGAGGTACTGGATACAGTTGAAATTGTAATTGGATGCCTTAGAACTGCATCTACTTCATGTAACTGATGATAAATATAAAGTAATAAAAGAAATTATGCTACATTTCTAAGCACATGAAAATCAAAAACCCATAAAATATAAGATATTCTTCTGATCAAAAAAAAAAAAATTAAACCAACATAGTTCTGAATTTATTTATTTTTTTCATGAACACACTCAAAATACAATAGAATTGCACAGGATTTTATTCTGATATTGAGCTTTTTCAGATTGGAAGATTTCCAAAGTCTGCTCAATGCAACCTTAGTACAGACAATAACTCAGGTGAATTTTTAGTAAGTTTCTCTGGTTTTGATGCTACCTCAGCTTTTTGGCCCTCATAGCAGGTAATTATGGAAACACTTCCAATTTCTCACTGCAGGGGGAAGAGGTGTTTAAAACTCACTCTTCTAGCCAACTTTGATTGGAGGTAAGGTAATCATTTGGAGCTTAACAATGCATTGAAGGACCTTGGCAAAAAATAAGATGTCCTCTAGATAAGAAAAAGAGAAGTTTGGTTGGAGGTATTGAGACATGTTTATGAAGATAGGTGACTGCATCTGGGAAAGAGAAGTTTCTAGAATGAGAGATATAGTCCAAAATCAGAAATCTGTATTAATTTGCTCCCAGATTAGAAGTCATAAGGTATCTTCTTATTTGTCTTTATAATGATAAAAATAGATTGATCAGAATAAGTTCTTTTCAATTTTAAAGTACAAAAAACATAATCTGTGATTTGTAAAAATCACCTTAAAATATTTAAAATTCATCTTAATTGAAGCTCCGGTTCACTTTATTTTTAAAGATAATATTTCTTTGTCAGCTAGCCTCAAATTAAATATTGTAAAGTCTCACCATTTTCCTGTGTAGAAGACAGAACCCTAGATGGGTTTTTTTGTCTGGATTTCCCATCCTTCCATTTCTGATGTGTTTACATGAGGGTATTTTTAGGACTTTATATTTTCCCAGTTTAGTAGCAGCAGTGTGCTGTGAATAGCTTAACAATTCACTGGAACTTTACAGCATCTAAACCTGAGAGAGCAGACTCCTAATTATAAACTAAGTATAAACTGCAGCCTTGTCAGAGTGATTTAATTATCCTGATTGCATCAATTTTGACCCTCTATGAGGCTGTGTTTTTTGGGACATCGGGAGTCTAACGACTGAAAACAAGCCGAAGACAGCTGCTTTTGGCTCACAGAAGTCTCTGGATATATTTAGCCTTCAAAGTAAGCTGTTTTGCTGGTACTATTGTAAGATGCATCATTTCTCAGTAGGACCCACATGTTTGCCTTAATCTGATAGAGTTCTCCTTTTTGTTCCTAACCTACTTCCTTTCCAAGAGGTAAGGGAACTTTAGCAGCAGCCGTCAATAGCAAATGAAGTGGGAGGAAGCAAAGAATGAAAAATAGGCTGTGATTTATAAAAAGAATGTAAAACTCTGTGATTACATAATGATGCACAGAATATGCCAGCTACCAAAGAAAACTATGACATCACTGTTAATTTAGTGAGCTCCCTATTTATTTCTGCTCTGACATAAAGACAGCTTCTAAAGTAGTTTGAAACCCATAATCTTTAAGTTACAGGTTGAGAAATGATCCCTCAGTCCAAATTGAAGTCCAAACTGAAGAAAGACAGCTTCTTATCTGAGGGAAAGTCACCGATCCCAAGTTAGCTTATATTTATTCATATTTGAATTAGAAAATGAAATGAGATTCCATTTAGAGGCAGAGATTCATGTGGAATGTCCCCTGGAGTTTTTGAATTAAGAAAATAAACTAATGGAAAGTGGATTAAATCAGAAGACTTAGTTGTGAATCAATGTTCAATATGACCACATACAACAGAGAATTCTGAAAACCTAATGGCTCTTAGTGGAGGGAAAGTCCTTATGTAAAGATATGGGGTTTGCCTCCTGTGGGCGAAAGAGCAAGGGTTGGAAAACAGACCTGTGCCTTTAAATGATTTCTCTGCTGCTCTGCAAGGACAGAGGGTGGCAGCTGTGGCCACACACTCCCCATCCTCCTGTTTTGCTGCTTTGTGAAGCCAGTAGGAATGCTGCACTGGGAGCCCTCCCGGCCACAGGTGAGCAGCCTTGCCATCTGCAATCCTCAGCAGGCCAATCAAGCTGGCCCTGCATGAGGTAAGATGGACAGTCCCCCAGAGTGCCCCAAACTCCCTCTGAAATTTCAGCAGATCAGTGTTGCTGTGGTTTTTAATTACCCCTTTGATTCATCATTATTTCATGGACTTCCACACGCCCTGCAGGACACGGCATCACAGAGCACAAATAAACAGCCACTAAGCCCTGGTTACCCTTGAGGTGCTGTAGTCACCTTCCAGAGGGAAATGTCACAGTGGCAGGCTCCTTTCCCTAGGTAAACTGACCTCAGGTTTTCCAGGCCGGTTTCAGCCTCAGCTGAGAAACAAGAGCAGCCACTTCACCTCTGTGTTCTGGGGTAAGAGCACTTATATTTCATAATAAAACTTATTCCTGTCGCCAAGTGCGGGCACAGAGATCAGAACGGATGGTGGGGCTTCTGCTCTTCCCACTTCTTTTCTGAAGAGGAAGCCAACCTATCCTTGCAGTTCCTGCATAGTAGTAATCCATAAATATTTGAGAGCAGTGCAGCACAGGGTCTACCTATAGAAGACAGTGAAGGCACCCTGAGAGGTGCTCAAACAGACCTGGATTCCAAAGTTCTCACTGGCTTGGAAAAAAGAAACACTTCCTGAAAGCTCACTGCAGCACGATCTGCTGCAGAGGTTGTTCTGACACATGTGGTATCTGATGGGCAGACTTAAAGAGAGAATACCTCTCTGTCCTTTCCTGTTCTTCCCCAAATCTCCTGGCTATGTACAGTGTAAGGAGAATGGAGCAGCTTTTTTGGCTTAATTTGTGAGCCAATGCAGCTTATCAGGGAGAGACCACTTATTGTGTGGGGAGCACAAACTAGAAAAGGCTGTGGAGGGGAAATATGACAAAAATTATCAAGTTTTTTATTGGAGCTCTTTAGTAAATTAATAGCCAAAATGCAGGGTTTGATCAATGAAGAATCTCAGTATCACTTTTGATTGATATTGGGCTAAAAAAATCATAAACTGCAGCCCTTGGAAGATGATGCTAGATGTCTGCCACCACTTTTGCAATGCAGCATGCAATAGTGTTCTGATGTACAGCACTGGGATCTGTGCATCAGCAGGGCAAATTCTCCCTGAGGGGGAAGATCTGCTTTCTCAAACCACCACAGCAGAGGGAGACAGAAAAGACAAGGCAAACCACAATTGCATGCTCTGTCGAAGAAAACAGACCTGGGAGAGAGCTGCTCACACCTCTCTGCATCAATCATTCATGCTACTGATCAATCAATCTGCTACTCTCCTTCCTAGCAGCAGAGAGATGAGACACTGTGACACAGAAGATGCTTCAACATGTAACTGTGAGCATGTGAGCAGTAGTCTTCTTGGGAGTGATTCCCTGTGGGTTTCACAAGCACACATCCACTGCTCCTTGTGTGGTACTTGTAAGGTCAGTCACCACAGTATTGCAGAGACTGGGAGAGAATGGGCAGAGGAGGTGCTGCCTGCCCTGCTTCCACACACAGACACTGCACAGTGGACACAAAGAACTTCTCTAGTTCAGGAGGCCTGAGGTAGAAAAGTGTCTCTCTCAGAGCTCACTGACAATCAGTGGATGTCTTTTCTGTAATGTCCATCCTGCAAATGATGGGTACACCTGCTGCCTCAACAGACCTTTGACAAAGCATGGGAGCAGGTACTGTGTTGTCTGGAGTTAATGGGAATGGGAACCCCCTTGGTAAATCTGTATGTGTCTAAGCATGAAAAAGCAGTATCAGTGTAAGAAGGCTCAATGGATGGAAGCAAAGGAGATGATATTTCCTCACTGTAGTTCTGGTCCAGGTGTTGGACATCCTGTGCAGAAGCTTAACATAATGTGCTCTTTCCCAGTGGCAGGTGATATAGAAAAGAACAGGCTATGCTGCTGCTTTCATCAGTGAAAAGAAAAAAAAAAAAAGTATTCAAGGCTTGACTCTGGGTAGCTCTGTGCCCTTTCCCTCAAAACGTAGTGGTTGAAGAGTCTCTCTCTGTTCTTGCCACAGTTAAAGCAGTATCTGTCCTTGGGTAGCTGGCACTAGCTGACAGTGCTCTGTGGAGAGGTGTGATAGGGACAGTTATGAGACTGGAATAAGTGAAGTCCACATTCCTATTGGGGAGGAAGATGGATACATTTAGTTTTGATCAGGAAAAGGGCCTCTCATTAGTTATATATACCTGAGGTGGATCTAACTTAATTTTACTGATACCAGGAGAATAAAATCAGGTAAAGATGGGATGACCTAAATGCACAGAGCAAGGAGTGGCTTTATGTTAATTGAGATGAGAGCATGGAGTCTAAAATTGTAATGTGAAGGCAGCTTGAATTAATTTTTTGAGAGGAGGTATTAATTATTGAGTTGTGGGAAGAAAAAAATCATTTACTTATTAAAGCTCTGTGTATCTGGAGTTGGTTATTGGAATGAAGATAATACATGCAGTTGACTTGTTCCACTGGGAATGCACATAAGGCTTTGATAATCACTGCCTGATGGGATGAGACGCAGCCATGGTTAGTTAGACAGATAACCCCAAGAACCAGATCAAACTGTATAGCCCAGATTCTCATCTCAGATACTTATCAACCATATCCCTCTGTGTGGACCAGCTATGCATATTTAAATTCAAGCTTCCAGCTGCTGTGATTGGATGGGATAGTTCCTCATCCATGGGAAAATATTGTCATGTTTTTCCTGGGTAATTAAAATCAAGTGGTCAGTTTAATGAGGAATGAGATATGGTGTTCCTTTTAGTTTCAACTGTTCTTATTCAAATAGTTGTTCAAATAAAGGTATGGGGGACAGCTTTTTGTTTTAGAGGAAAACAGAACTCTGAGGTTCTGCTGGTACTGTTGCATTTTCTGGAAATTGGGCCCCTTACAGTTGTTTCTTACAAATATGATCTGATTTTTAAAGTATCTTGGCAAGAGGCCATTTGCCATCTTTGATCTCTCTCCTGATATGTAATTTAAACATGCCCAAACATATGAAGCAGTTTACCCACTTCAGACAGGCGTTGCAAGTGAAACTACAGTTACTGACTGCATTTTTGACTCTGAACTATGTATACTGAGACAGAAGAAATTAGTAGGTTAAGGGCCATCACCTGCAAACACATCTCCAGAAGAAAATATTGAAACTTGATTTTGGAAGACCACCCCAAACTCCCCACTTTGTGAAAATTGTCTGAATTTACAGTCAAGTGTAACACTGCCACAGGCTTCAAGTTTCCTGAGGGTTGTATCAGAAAAACTCACTGAAAAAGCTGTTNTTTTTTTTTTTTTTAATTTTTTTTTGTTGACTATCTGCAAATGATTTGCATCGTAAGTATATATTGCAGAATTTACTTGGTGTAGCAGATCAGTGCACTGCTTCTCTGCAAACAGCACCCATGGAGGAGCATCAGTCTCACACCGCACCTGCCAAACACGAAGTTGTGCTCTGCAGTCACACCTAATGTATTCTACTTGTTAATGTCCATCAAGTCCACAGGAGCAGACTAGAATTAGCTTGAAGTAACCCCCAAAAAGATAGGCATGCGGACACAAAGTCCTTAGCACTAATTATTCACTATATCTGTTTATTCCTATGCACCAGCTACTTGCAAATATGGTCTAAGCCAGAGAGGCACATTGAAGGATGCCATGAAAAAAGTAGCTGAAGGAACTGAATTTCCATGGGCATGTTATTATGCATCATTTGCACTGAAGCACTATGTAACAACCTTAAATCCCCCATTGTGCAAGGTGTTAGATACTAACAGGGAACAAGAAGATGGTTCCTTCCCCTGAAGAATTAAAACCTGGAAATATTTTGGGATGGAGTTTTGCCTCACAATACAGCCTGACATGTTCCCAGGTGCTGTTCTGGCAGGATAAAGCTGTAAATTTAGTCATGCAACTTAGCTCTGGGAAGGAGGTGGGACTGGGGAGAAGAGTGTAAGATTTCACAATGCTCACTTTTCCTTGTGTCTTCACTGGGTTGAAATGGATGGAAAAAAGCCAATAGCCAGCAGAAAGTGAAGGCTGGGGGAATACAGTACTGAACCGATATCCTGGCGATTTATGACCTTCTTGGGACACTGTGAAGAATAAGTGAGTGACAGATTATCTGCTGACCTGTGGGATAGCTCATTTGCTTTTGTTCAAGCAGCAGTTTTTTCAGTAGAACTGTAGATCCGATATATTTGTCTGTTGAACTGAGCTACCTTACTGCTAAATAAATATGTCAGTCAGCAATGACACAAGTTAATTTATCTGGTGGGAGGTTGTTGTCTTACTCTAAAGGGGAACCTGAGAGGATGCATTGTGGAAGTTAGGAGGCAGGGAATGGGCAAAATAGAGAATGTGCAAAACAGAGAATGAGTCAAACTGATGCTGGGGACAGGATGCAGAGCTACCTGGAGGTATTCACGAGCCACAGATGGACCTGTGATTTCTGGCTCCATGTAGTATTTTCTTAACTATCTTTCCTTAAAGTTTGTACAAGTTTATGGTTCCTGCACTGAGGTTAGTCCTTGTCTCCTGGGGTCTCGTCAAACTTAAAAGCTGTACTACTCCTTTTCATAAAAAAAAACCCTAAAAAACCCTAGAAAAAACAAACCGTAAAGCTCCTTATATTGTCCTCCTTCACAGACATGTTTGACCTGCTCCTTCATTTGCCAACACCTTAATGTTTATCTTGTGAGATAACCCCTTCTGCATTAGAAGTCTGACCTTTTAAAAGTGGACTAAGATGATGAGGCAGGACAGTCTAGCAGAGGACTGAGGAGGATGGTCTGGCATGCTCTAAGTGAAGCAAGCACTTCCACTGTTTATATTAAATTTTAAATTATTTTTATTTGGACCATTAGAACTGTAAAGTTAATGTCTGCAGCAGAAATGAGAAAGTGACATGGCAGCTAATATTGCCATTTTTTTGTCAAAAAACAATATTTCAGAAATCACAATTCTATTGGCTTGCTTCAATGTGAATTAACAGTGAATATTCACAGTCAGGCATATTTTGTGATCACAGAGACAAAACATGGGGAGCAAAGCCCTGCACCCCATCTGACCTTGCAAGAGATCCAGTAACAACAACAAGGAAGAGTAAAAAACCATTTCTCTCCCCAGTACTGATTGCCTCAGTCTTGCCCTCTTAATAAGCATTTAAATAATGTAAATGTGAAGGGTGGTGCAGGAGAGAGAAGGGGGGGCGTGCACACAAACGTTTCTGACTCTTCTTTTTCCCCCGAACACTGATGCCATTGCATAATTATATGGGTTGGCTTGAAAGAATGAAACCCAGTTCAAAATGTATGAGTTCATTTTTATGTTCTACTGAGAAAATTTATTCAGTGTGACTGCTCAGTAGCGAGAGCAGTAAAACACCTTAATCCCTGGTTGAAGAAAGGTAATACCTTGACAGATGTGTGCCTCCTACTTTCCTTGCGGCCATGTTTCAACAACAAACCTTTATTTCTGCTTCTCGGCTGTAGCAGAAAAAAAAAAATGAGCGGAGCAATAAAGCAGTCAGACAAATCTCAGGAGCCAGGCGGCAATGCAATAGTAATGACAGATTTTTAATGTGGCAGGAGAGATTGACAGGAAAATGTCTTCAGAGCAAACGCACGCCAGATGGAATGAAAACGGTTTATTGGAGTATGGAGGTGCTGCTGAACTGAATAGAGGGCGGGTTTAAGGTGGGTGTTTTATCTGCTTCAAGTAAACAACAACAACAACCAAGAAAAAAAATCCACTCACCAGGTATTGCCTTAGACCGGTCTTGGCACCAAGGGGATATTTTTTGTTTGTTTGTTTATTTGTTTCTTTTTCTATAGTATTGCACCAGAGAAAAACTTTAAAGTCAAAAGTTCAGTCATTACATGCACTGCACAAAAGGAGAAGGCAAACTGGTTTGGTCTCAGCTTTTTTTATTGTTTGCCTCTCTTTTCTCCTTCCCTCCCCACCTCTCCCCCTTAATCTGAAGGAATTTCTCACTCACTATGAACAGATAAAGATGTTTTGATGTGCTTTTAGATAAATCAGAATGATTTTTTTTTTCAAAAAGAGAACAAGAAAGAAAAAAAAATAATTCCAGCTGATAGAGTAGCTATCAAATCTAGGACAGAAGAAGAAGCCTACACTAAAAAAACCTATAAAAGCCCATATAGCTGTTTCTATATCAAGAAGAACAACATCATTGTGTCTTTTTCAACTGAGTAAACTTAACTTGCATGCTCTTAGTAATGATAATAAAGTCAAATTCAGCCCTACATCTTACAAGAAAACATAACTATGAATTATTCCATACGCTCCACACAGAGCAAAGGCAGGAAAACAGCCAAAAATGGGAAGAAACAGCACAAAAGAAAGGAAGAAAATACAACTCTAAACTGTGAATCTCCCTGACATCTTTTCATTATCAGCCTAGTCAATGAAGAATGCCACAAAGGAAAGGACGACATCATATTATTGAAACATGATGGTTTGGGGTTTTTTTGAAGGATGCACTCGTATATTCTCTGTGGATAGCTTTTTTATTTCATTATATTTGCCATTATTAACTCTCTGTAATTGTGTTTTACATGCAGGGGCTTGGATTAAGTGGTTTTCTTGTATCATATACCCTTGTACTACTCCTTTTAGAGTTTTTTTCAGGTCTTTTTCCCTTATGCAAATACATCAGAGAGAAGATATTGAGTTACCTGCTTTATTTGTATTATACTTTAAAACAAACCAAACCCACCCTTTTTATCTTTGACAAGTGCTTCTTTTTTGCTAAGGAATATTTATTTAGACAGTAAAAAAAAATGTTATGGTTCTTTCCACCAGTAGAAGTGTATGCACTGAATATGCTCCAATGTAATTTGCAGAAAGTGAGGAAAACACTCTGGAAAAGTAAGCAGGGAGTTTTGCCATGTCGTTTCATCTGATAACTACAATACTACGATAACAAAGCTTTAGGCAATATGCTTAAAACAGACAGGAAAAGTAACAGGCAAAGTCTTATAATGATCCATTTATATTACATATTTTATAAATTCACTGATTTCTCAGAAAATGTGC
>WEIU01011671.1:65445-75940 GCA_013389925.1 Aegithalos caudatus | reverse complement strand
TTTTTTTTTTTCCACTTTTTGTCTTGTTCAGAATCCTGCTATAAAGTGCTATTTAACTCTCCTTTTGTATTAGTCCTGACAGGGCTATAAAGATTGCTTGTATGATTCTTATGGTCTTTGGGGTTTTGTTTCAATTTCCTTAGCATTTGGCTAAATATTAGCACACAAGCCATTCCTCACAATGCAAGAGAAAATATTTTTATATTTAAAAAAACCCTTTAACTGGTTAAGTAATTTGTCCATATAAAGAATGACACAATGCCAAAGATAACACAGAAAAACAAGGTAATGAAGGGCTTGTAAGTGATTTTGTGTATACTGTTTTCTTGCACTCATATGTAACAAAATTATCAGCAAATGTAACTTTTTTTGGTTGGATTGAAGTTGTTTTGTAAGTCAGTTCTGCATAGGATATCACATCACAAGGAGCTGTTTTTTAGAAAACATTAAAAAAAAAAATCAGTTTATTTTAGAATCTATTTTACCAGCTTTAAATACTCTCCAAAATTAAACTCAGAATGAATATTAAAGCAATGTTGAAGATAAAACTTGACAAAACAGGATGTGATGGCTGCCATTCTGTCCTTAAACCACCTTATTGCAACACACATAATACAGAATATTAATCAGTGTTTTAAGGCTGTGGCAGTTCCTAGAGACACAATGACAAGTTAGGGACAGAACATCCAGCTTAACTGTGAATAGCATTGCCTTATTCTGCACCAGAATCCTCATATCATTTAAAAATAGATTTTACTGTGTCATCAGCTCCATTCTGGTATCACTAGTAAACTGCACTAGGTATAAAAGCTGCAGTGGAAATTGTACGAGCACAGATACCAAAGTTGCTATCGGTAGTGTGCAATAGCTCGAGTTTTCATTTCAGAAGACACTGAATACTGACTTTCACCCTCAATTTTTTTTTTTTTTTAATTCCTAAAATCATACCAAGTATGTCAGCATGCTCTCATGCACCCCCGCACTGTGGAATTTTGATAATGTATGTCCTAACCGCTTAATTGATTGATTAGCTTACTGCAGCTTTCTGAGGCACCAAATTTATCTTTAATAGCCGGAGTCAGGCACGGCAGGCAATCGAGGGGGGGGTCCCTTGGCGTCGATTTGCTCTTAACTGGAAAGTCATTACCACTTAATACATGTAGATTGTGTTGAAAGAAAATTATGTGTAATGAAATGAGGGAAAAATTAGTGGAGTGTTATGGGCGAAAGCAGATGTTACGGAGGAATTATGCTAGCAGAGATAATCACCTTCGCTAGCATTGTGTGTGCTGGGGTGTTAACTCAGGGAGAGAGTTGGTGAGAGAGCTAAATAAATGCATTGATTTACACAGATCCACTTTTCAAACTACAGTATATGACTAGTACACACGTCTACAAACACATCCATATATATACCCACACATATAGACATGCTCAGGGCTGAACTTTTACATTTCTGAAGCTCTTTTTCAGCTATTTTCCAGCCACTCACACTATATTCAGAAGTCCTAGCTGGAAGCACAGGGAAGTAGCTGAGGATTTGCATAGTATTGTGAAGATGAGAATAATATCCAAGGGCAGAAGTACTCATATAAGCATTAAGATGAGACCTTGTATGCTTCAAACTCAGGACAACCTCTCCTGAGAGAAAACTGATGAATTTGAGAGAAGTCTTTGAGGGTAGCACCAGACATTTTCGAAACTATAAAATTGAAATAAATAGCAGATGGTTGCAAAAAAAATTACAGAGGCATAGAATGTTGTGCCTTTACTTAAACAGCCTGTAGATAAAGGAGATAGAAGAAAAGATGAAGTATTTCTTTTAATGCAAGTTAGGAATATGTTTTAAGGTAGTAGTTTTGCAGACAGGCAATAACGATAACACTCAGAATCAGGACAAGGGAGGGAAGAGAGATGTCACAGATTTTATTTTGAATGCATTTTAAAACTCTGTGAATTAATCTTTCACCTGTGGGCATCTCCCTGTCCTTTTCCAGCCATGACTGATATATATGCTTGATTATATTTCTTATATCCCAGCATGCAAGGTCACTATTAATTTTTAGCTTGGGTTTATCTATTTCATATAACATGTGTGTGGATTTAGAATTATCTCTGCTTTATCACCCATTTCATAATAAAAATGCGGTCTCAGGAAGACATTATTTTGCAAAATTCACTATCAAAACCATCGATAATTAGGGTTTCCTCATATATCCTTCTGTTCCTTTGCTACTAAATGAGGCTTTTATGAGTATAGTTATTGCTGGTGATAATAATACAAATTTTAAAAATTAAAGAACAGAAAAGAAAAACAAAAAAAGCCCCTCAAGGTTTTGTATTCCCAGTATTACCATTCAGAGATAGGAGGTTAGCAAAAAGACTGTCAATTTTCTGTCACTATATTAATGAGTTAAAGAAGTGCAGCCAGCCCCTCATGAATCAATTGGAAAACTATGATGAATGTTCCAATAATTAAGAGAATAATTAAATTGCTCAATGTAAGATGGCACTAAATGAAATAGCTTCCGTAACAGCAGCATATTGCTGTTTATAAATACAAAGAGCCACGTTTAACTAATGCTGAGTCCGGCTCGGATTTATCTCTCTGATTTAACAGGCTGCGGGCCCAATCCTGCAGAAGCCCACCCTGCAGACGATGTACCTCCTGCCTTAGCCCTGCGCTCGGGGGCAATAATGGTGTGTGCAAAGCTGAGCAGGGGCAGGGAGCTGCTGCTCCAGCAGAGCCCCTCGGTGTCCCTGCAGCTCCCCACCTGCACACCACGGCGGGTGCCGGGGCGATAAGCAGCTAAACTTGCGCAGATAACGACGCCGGGGAATTCGCAGCCAAAGCTGACACTCCGGCGGCAGCACGCACGAGGCTCGTGGAAATGTTTGTAAAAGGTGATACGTGTTAAAGGTGAACTGTAAAGCTGGAGTGAAAATTATGTTAAGTTCAGAAATATGTCCTGAATCTCTCAACTATCAGGCAAGTTTTACTGTAGCTTTCAAAATTTCTCTTTTCTCCTCTACTATAATCTGGCAGTTTCTCCTTTGATAAGGACATGCCCAAACATAACTTTGTGTGATATCACACATACCAAAACCTAGGATGCTAAAAACGAGACATCTTAGAAAATTGTCCTTCAAACCAGGGTGTCTCAGAGCAATGCACATAGTTTAAAAAATATTATTTGGAAGGAAAACTGAAAAGCATTCCCTAGGCTTCAAAACTTTTATAAATCTTGGTGGGGAGGAGGAGATGGTGGGCAACAGGTGAAGTAATTAACTAGTGTATATACTTGTATTTTGTATTGAAAGCACGTCACAGCACTTTTTTTTTTTTTTTGTGCTGGAATATCATCATATTTAAACAGAAGTCACAAATAAATTAGGGCTATTTCAGGTGCAAAATTCAACCTAAAGTAATTTGTTTTCCTGCCTATGAAGATCCTAAAGTGTTTTTTACTGCCCTATCTTTCTCACCTCCATGTTTCACTGTTTGTTTGGTTTTTTCCCTTTTCTCCACTCACTTCTTCCATTCACATGCCTCCTTCTGTTTCACCATTTACACCCATCTTCCACCAGTCCCTAGCTCTCCTTGCACTGGGGGCAGGTTTTATTTGCTTATGGGAGAAGTCCATGGAAGGAAATTTTCTACTCAGCTCTGAGTTAGCCCCCCTTTGGAGCTCAATCATAATGTCAGGCACAATTTCACCATCTTCTTCAACTCTTATGTTGCTGAATTTATTCTTCCTGTCTCCTTCAGTAGCATATTCCTGTGCAGTCAGAAAATCATCACTGATACCCATATTTCACATTTGCCTTCATTCCTTTCCCATCTCTCCTCTACTGCACAGAGGCTCCTCAGACACTCCCCTGAACCCCACGCCCCCAATATGCTTCTTTTCCATTTTCCTCTTCTACATTCAATGCCTCTTTCCTACTCATCATATAAATATATGTTCTGGGGTGTTTCAAAGCCCAGCATTATGTACTTGGAACATAAGTGATTTGAGGTGGAATGAAGAATAAATACAGCTGTAATATGCTTTAAAATAGGTGAATTAGTTGAGCAGGAGACTTTTAATGTCACATGGGTGGGCAGTAAAAAACTAACAATTACCATGAGATGGAATTTGATATACCACAGTTATTTCCTACTCTAGAGATAGAGCAGTACCATGGAAACCTAGACTCCACTGTGTGGCAAGTGTTGTTAATTGTATAGATTTTTAATGGGGATAATTATACTTCTCCTGTCTGAAATCAATTTTTACTGGCAGTGACCAATGCCCAGAAGGATATTCTCAAAGGGATGTTGCATGACCTACAGTTTATACACTTCATATTGCTTGCTTATAGTGAGAAAATTTCACTCCATCAGTGGAAGAGGTGTAATTTTTTTACCCTCTGATAAATCCTGATAAGAAATTAAAATATTAAAAGTTCAGATGGATAGATAATCATTCTCACCACAGGTTAAGGAATGCTACATATTGATAGGCCAAGCCCAGAGAAAAGAAACCATCTTGTTTGCATTTGATAATTAATTAGATAAACTAATTTTCTAATATTGTTATTACAGCTTCTTTCTTTACTGTGGAATTTAGGTTTTTTTTTTCTGAAATATCCACATCTATAATGAGGGTGGATGGAAATTTTCTTTGGCAAAATCTACTAGCAGTGGATATTGCTTTGCCAAAATTTAACATTCGGGTCAGAAGTTCTCTGCTGTATGGCTCTTTTTCAGGTGAATATTCACTTCTGAGAAAAAAGATTAGGGAAAATATGTTTTTGTCAGCATTTAAAAATAATTATACCTCTCAGTTGTTTCCTTAACAGCTCTGCAATATGAAATTGGGCCTCAAAAACTGGTCAAACCTGAAGCTTCTGGAAAAAAAAACAACCAAAAACAAAAACAAAACAACATTCATTTATGCTCATTGGAGGCTTGTTATGTTTGTCGAGTGTCCATTGTCAATCACATTGCACAGTTACACCACATTCCCTAAGATATGCAGCCCTGTCACTTGAGCAGGACTTGGCTCCTGCTTGCTGAAGTTGGATCTCTGGATAATAGCAGAGACCATCTCTCTCCTTGGTTCTGATGGAGCCCAAAGGATATGCAGCAGGAGGAAAAAGCTTCATACAGAAAGTCACTAAAAGATGGGAAAGAAAGGGTGTAAGGAACCTGGGCACAGAGAGCTCTGAGTGGGGTGATTGGCAGAGCTTGTGCTTTGCAACAAAAAAGACCAGTCACTTTGGACATGGAACTTAAAAGCACACACTTATTGGTAGGTATAGGTGCTCCATCTCTGACAATTATGGAAAAAAACTGAAAAAAAATTATTCTGGTCCAGAACATGATGTATGAAATTGGCCAGAACATTTAGAAACATGGCAACATTTAAATTATGGTTAAGGAGGAACATGTGGGTATGGACACTCTCCCCAGCTTTGAGGAGAATGACTAAATGAGAGTTGTATATAAGATTGTGCAAGAGTAAGAAATGTGAAGAAAGGTGTGCATGAGTGCTACTTGAAGGGAGGTAAACAAAGGAGAAAAGTGGTACATGTTGGAAGGAAGAAGAGGAAATCTCTTCCATCTACCTCTACTGAGACTAAACATAAAATAACTAGTCCTGAGTACTGATTCCACTGTACTGTTTAACTGAAGAGTAACTGTAACTTCAATTCAAATCATTTTATATCCCATGCGTAGTAAAAGGTTTATGTAGAGGATAACTGCCTTCGACCACTTCTGTGTGAAGATCAGAACAAATAATGATATTTTTGCTTGTTCAGTTCCTGTATTTCCAAAACATGATGGATATGCACCTATGAAATTTAAAGTAAGCAGTGACATTCTGAATTTCAGCACTCAAAAACTGGAAAATACCTGGATTAATGTTGCTACGGCTGTTGCTATTAATTACAACCCATGCCTGTTCCTGAGAGTGGAGTTCCAGTTTTCCCAACCAGTGTAAATGAAACATAAATTTTATGGATAAAATCCCGAACAGGCAGAATTAATGGGGAGCTTTTGAGATTTTCTATTGATTAGACAGGGAATTTATTCACTCATTTTAACAGCCCTGTTTCAATAACTACTAAAAATTGAGGTGCAAAACAAGTACTAGGACTGCATCCAAAGGACTGGACTTCACTTATAATCCCTTTGTAATGAAAAAGCAATAATGCATCCTGAAGTGTTCCCAGTTGTACATGTCCATTCCCTCATATTGTTCACCTCCCAGTCCAAAATAAATTTTGCAGAAGGACCCAGATCTCCCAGCCAGTAAGCAAAGTGACCCATCTAGCTCCCTGTGCACAAGAAATATTGCACAATATAAATGTTCTGGAAAATCGGGTTTTTTAGGTCCCACAAACTACGTAGGCAAAATGTGATGATTTTTCACATCTTTGTTCTAGTTGCCTAGAAGAAAGGGTACTACCTCACTTTTCCTAGAAAACCATAAGGAATTTTTGTGAGGATTAGTTATGTTGTAGTAACAGCCTGCAACTACAGTGAAGTTCTTGAGGATAGCCCTGAAGTTAGGAGGTGAAATTCACATTGAAGGTGCATTTTTCTCATCTGTTAGTTTTTATACTCTATTATATATTTTCTATTATAATTTGGAGTGGAGGATCACAGAATAGAAAGCTAATGCATTTTAACAGGAAATGTTTGCTTTCAAAGAAGTGTACCTCTATTTACAGAAAGCCTGGGTAGAGCTTCAAAAGTATTTTTGTCCCTATAGCATCATATTATCCTTTATATTTCTTAATTGAATCCTCATCCTGGAGGCAATAGGTGCTGAACAAACTAGACCTCCCAGGTACAACTGCAGTGTATTAAGTCTGGGCTTGAAAAAGAGGAGATAGCTATTTGGTGCTCAAAGATATTTACTTTAAACCTGTGGGTTTTTTTTTTTGTTTTTGGGGTTTGTTTTTTTTTTTTTTTTCTTTTTTGGTTTTTTTTGTGTGTGTGTGTGTGTGTGTGTGTTGGAGGTGGGGGGAAGAAGAAGTTTGCTATTATTTCCTTCCTACATATACTTCATGAGAAGAGAGAAGCACAGGATGAATGGAAAGCAGAGAGGTGACAATATTTTTCACAGAATCTACTATAGCTGGCTAAATGCTGTTAAAAAACAAACAAACAAACAAACAAACATGCCTATGATGGAATTTGGAAATGGATTGCTTTCAACCATTGTTCATTTACCGGAATTTGCAAATGGATTCCTCTCACCCATACTGTCTTCCAGTCGTGTTTGCTTTCTAGGGACATTTGTAGATTCAATTACTATTGTGGCTATTCGCTGAGAATTTCAGAACAGCATGCATAAGTATTGATGGAAACTGGGTATTAGATTCACACACATGAAAATGTGCACGCTCAACACATTGGAAAAATAAATCAACACCATGTGACTCATCAAAGCAGTCATACCTAACAAAGCTCAAGAAGTGATTGGGGAATGTTCACAGAGAAGTGTTCCTGAGCAATTAGAAGTACTTAGAGAGGAAAAAGGATCTCTTTGAATTCTTTTGCATAATAAACTCAAGGAAACCTCAGTCTGCCCATGGAGATCCCATAGGCAGAAAAAGGGCTAAACTTACTGACTAAACTATTCATTGTGAATTATTCCCTCTGCTCTAATGTCTGCACGGCATGGAAGCGTGGTGCCAGCCCTGCTACACACTGTAATTTTACTCTTCTACGAATAAAGTGGGAATATACTGCTGGGCATGTTAAAGCACTCTGCAGAGGACATTATATATATTTTCAACATGTGACCTGCCTTTGATTTTTGTGTTGAAAATGGAGTTATCAGCCTTCAGAGAGAAAATATTAGCCCACAGACAGTGAAATAAGATTATATTTTTTTCATTTTATTTCTGTAAAGTGGTATTTGGTTCAAAAACTACTGAAATGTAGAGTTTTAGAAGTCAGAGGTCAGCACAGCAAAATTTGGCTAGATAATTTTTACATTTTTGGACTGACCATGAGTTAACAGTTACTAATTCTAGCCTAATTGTTATTTTTCCTTGATTAAATTGTCCTTTATAAGGACATCTGTTCTGTTCCTTGCCAAGGTGTAATATACAATCATATCTTATAAATTGTAAAGTACTTTGGACAACACAGTAATAAATATATTCTGATGATGAATCCTGCAAAGGAGACATTGTCCTCCCCCCACCCAGCTTAGCACATCTCACTGTCAGAATATTTTTCCTAACACTGTGACTCTTCCTCTCTCCTTTAGAAGTATTTCCTATAATTCAGCCCTTTTGCCAGCCCTGATCCCCCCAGCTTCTGTACCTCCCTGGGACAACTCCATTGCTCCCTAACGCCAAGTGAGAGCCACCCTGCCCTGGGGACCAAGATTTTGATGGGTGGCTGAGTACCATGGAAATAATTTGTTGTCATTAAGGGGTCAAAGAAAATTACGCCGAGTTACAGTCTGAACTACCCCTCCCTGAATTCAGGACAGCCTAAAGGCTACTTCAAAGACGTGTTACATGGGGATAGTCATGGGAATTCCTCTCCCAGGTAGGAAAACTTGACCTGTCCAGATCTTTCCAGCATCTAGAAGTATATGACTGCTCTTCTGAGCTATCTTGCACATGGGGCAAATTGCTATCTGTAGAGGTAAAAAAATTCAGTTTTCATAGCCTGGGGAAAAAGTTTTCATAGCCTGGGGATGACAACTCAAATCTAGACAGCAAGATCTAAGGGGGTCTTTTAATATAACAGAGATATATTTTGTAAAGGTTGGAAAAACAGAGACTTGACTTGTAGAAATTAAATCTGGAAGAGAAACTGTGAAGAGCAGGTATGGTGCTAATAGTTTCCAGCATCGTGCCACAGATAAATTATTCTGTACAATTGTGGAGAAACAATGGCTCAGAGAGGTCACATTTTTGCTGTCTTGGGCTTATGACCAGGCATCTGGACACTGATGTGAGTGGATAGTCTGAGATGAAAGGACTGGACAGAAGGCAGCAACCAAAGATAAAGAGATAAATGCTAGGGAGCCATCAGCTTTGTGACAGTTGCTGAGACTGAATTAAATCATAGAGGAGTAAAACCCAGCAGGAGATGGAGAAGCATTGACAGAAAATGGGAAGGCAGAGAGAATACTGAAGAAATTATTGGAACACTGGAAAACAAAACAACCAAGCATCAAGTCGTGGAAACCCATGGTGGGGAAAGGGAGAGTTGTGGGAGATGGGATGATTTGCTCTCATCTTCTAAGGGCTCCACATTCCCATGAATGCTTATAGCTTTGCACAAATTCACACGCAAAACATAAGGAGCAGATTAAGCTGAACTGGAAGGGAACCACAGTGTGGGGAGGTAATAATTAAAGGCAGTTCCCGGGCAGCTGAAGCGTATGGGAGATTGATTCTAAATAGACAGAGATAGGTTTGCTGAAGTGACTAAAGTGACAGTGATCCTGAGGGTAGGGACAGCAGCTGCAGGCAGGTCCAGGATAGGTAAGGTACTGCTCCCCTCCCACTCATCACAGGCACTAGCCCCAGTCCACTTGTGAATCTTGAAACAGGAAGGAGGGAGTGAAAAAGCCATAAAATGTGGACCTCTGAAGACAAAATAATCTGTGGCTGTGTACATTGTTTGTAATATTGAGAATGACACTCCTTAGCAGATTTACCAGTATAACCATCAGGGCTTTGGCCATTATAGGGTAAAGCTAGCATCACCCTGGGTAGCATCAGAAGAGACTGCTACCAGGAGGACCACCACTATTATTACCAGCTGCAATAAAAAAAGCACTTCTTAAAATGTTTTTTCTACCTAATTGTCAAAACTGAATAATATTATCAGCTTTTTTATCCTTTGAGTATTTTTCTAATAAGAAAGCGCAGAGATGCACTGCAAATAAAAGCAGAAGATTCGAGGATGCAAAGCAATCATGCAAAATGACTTTCATATCAGTTTGATAAGCAGCTGAAATTTAATAACTACATCTCTCCTATGGTGCTGGATGAAAGTTTAATACTTTATGCTTTTGCTTCTTTCTTCCGCACGATGCTTATTCAGAATCATAACTTTTCCTTTTATAGTCACAGCAATGCTTAGGTGCAGTGGATTAATCGAAGCCTTACGAGACTCCAGTACAGTCCAGACTATAGCGACTTATAATCAAACCCTAGGAGAAGACTGTCAGGGGTCATAAGGGAAATGAGCAGAGATCCAAATGTAAAAGTAATATTTACTGAGGATAATGCACACAGATCTTACTGTCCCAGTAGGCAAGCTGGAAGGCCAGTCTTTTACAACCTAGTTCCAAGAGATGCTGGATGCAGGAGAGGCAAATGAAAGAAGGTAAAAAATGCCTCTCAGAATTTGGCCCACAGATTTTTGGCTTCAAATGTGACTCAAAACTCCAGGAAAGTGAGACAAGGCAAATTAAGATACCAAATCAATAAAATACAGCCACCAAAAATAATTACAATATGG
>WEIU01011671.1:53251-63251 GCA_013389925.1 Aegithalos caudatus | reverse complement strand
GATTGTAATTATTTATAATGATCAAATTTTTAGGAGTGTGTGCACGAGTTTGTTCATTTCAAAAGAAGATAAACCAGCTAGAGCTCCACTATTGTCCCAATTACAGATTTGAATACCCGAGGTTCATAATGGGATTGATTCTGCTCTGTGAAAAGTAATTATTTGTCCATAAAACCAGGAGGCTGCAGAAATTAACTCAGATGGCAACAGCCTTTTGTTCAGCTCCTTTGCAGTGAAGAGGTAGGGAATGGAAGAAACTTCTCAGTAGCCACAGTGCATGATTAAATATTTCCATAATCATATCTATACGTTTACTTCTTGCACTGCGTTGAGAAAATTTATTTCTGATTTTATCCTTTCAGGGAAGCTGCCTGCTTGCATTGCACTTTGACAAGGCCCAAAACTCTTGAGCCGACTACAGTGAAATGATGAACAAAAACCAACATCATACAGCAGGATGTTCCTCCACAGTATTTTAGAAAAAGAAGAAAAAAAAACAAAAAAAAAAACAAAACAAAAAAACCAAAACAACTTTGTACATGTGCATGTGTATGTATTTGATTTGCCTTTTATAGCTAAGGTAGATCTTCCAGTGCTTTACAAAGCAGTGAGTTAAATACTGGTGGCGCGGTGCCTGTGTAGGCAAACGACACAGCCATTATGTGCTCAGCATACGTTTTTATTGTTTCTTTATATAGAACCCAATATCACTTACACAGAGGGGGATACAACAAATATATCAGACCATGAAGCACACATATGTGCTGTTTCTTTCTGAGCATCCGCAGCTGTATATAATCAATGGAACATTCCTTTGGAGTGCACCACAGGTCAGCAGGAACCTTGACACACAGCTGAATTTATGAGTGATCACATTGTTTTAAATATGCATCACTTAGATTTCTACAGGTGTTTAAAGATTTGCCTCAACGTTCCCTTTTTTTTCTTTTTTTTGTTCCTTTTGTGAAAGGCATGCACATGGAAAACAGAGATTGCATAATTAAGGCTTCCATTTGGATGCTAAAATTGATATAATTCACCATAACTGACAACAGAGAATATTATATCATCTCTAAGAAAAAAAAAAAAACCCACTCAAAATGCTAAAAAAAATTAAAATTTGCCTGAGTGAAATATTGCTTCTAATCAGGGACCAGAAAACCTCGAAATTCACCAAGCCTTGTTGAATGTGGGGGATTTTGTAAAGCATTAGGAAAAAAAAAATCTATTTTTATACTCTAAAAAGCATGACACTAATTTTGTCTAAAAGTATAAATCAAAAATAAAAATAAACAACACATTAGAGAAACTCTGTTTGAAACATGTGACTTTAAATAAAACAAGCATTATTAATTATCTGCTTCTTTTAGTAGAAAAGATATAAAATTAAATAGATAAAATCTTAAGAGAAACCAATGTGCATGTATTGAGAAAAGACAATGAAGCTTCACAGACCGAATAGAACCAATTCCTTTCAAATAAGCGGGAAAGCCCTACAGAGAGAAATAAAAGTGAGGAATGGTGAATTCTGTAACACTTGCCAGACCAATGAGCTTCATCAATTAATCACAGCAAAATAATCACCACCTACATTAAAGAATAATACATGAAAAGGACAGGGCATAGCTTTAACTTATTCAGAAAGGGCTGACTCCCTAATCCCTCTGAGTCTTGACATGTTAACTGGGTAGCGACTAATTAGATGTCAAAAATTCATAAGCACTCTTTAATATTGCATATATCTGCGGCAGACATTTCAATATGAGAGTTGTATACACAGAAGTCACTATAGCATTAAAACACAGCAGGGTGGGAGAAATAAAAGGAAAACAATAAAAACAATGGCCCTTAAAAACCCAAGAGAATGCCTCCTTTGGAAGTGTGCACTTTCTTATTCAGAAAAGGTATCACCTTAATAAGAATTATAGGCAAAGAGGTTTCACTGTTCCATGCTGTGTGGACGAAAAGAGGGAGAAAAGACTGACTTATCAAAGGCACTGGCAGGTAAATAGTAATTTACTATGCATGCACAATGAACATTACACAGTGCCTTGACACAGGGCGATAATGAAAGACATGCTATTGTGGCATCCATCGAGGGAATTTTTTTTCTTCATTCTTCCTTCCCTTGTCTCTCTTGAGTAAAGAAGCAGTGATGTTTCCTGGCAGCTGCCTCCTGTTTCAAGCCATTTCACATAATATAGAAAGAACCTGAAGTTTAGTGTATTAAGTAAGTGAGTTAGTTTGCTGGTTTGGCGATATATACATTGCTTGTGTGTGAACTTATATTTCAGATGCAGGGCTCTGTATTTTTGCAGAACAAGCCTTTTCCTGTCTGAAGAATTATATGAACCTGTTATATACAACAAGGCAGCAAGATTAAAAACAATGCATCATATAATGCACTGTTTTATGACTTGCATCCTTTAATTGTAGCTCTCAGGAATAAAAAGAGAGCAATGTGCTGTTGTTTATAATGCAGAATTGCCATTCTCTCTTTTGACTAACAATGTGTACTGTACAGGGCTAGGAGTCTGTGGAGATTGCTCTATTTTCTCCTTTACCAAACAGCAAAGTTAAATTCCACTTTTTCTATGCTTTGAATTTAGCCTGCATGCAGTATGGGAGGCTGTGACGGTAATCCTCCCATAGCTGCTGCTGTTTTTATGTGACATGGCTGCAACTGGAATGTTTTAATTATTTTAAAAGTGTAAATTCATGTAACATGATGATATAAGGTAAGTAGCCCCATTCATAGAAAAAATTAAAACATTTGTACGTCTCATGGGAATAGCATCTAAAGAGACAATGTGGCTCTCCTTGTATGTTGCAGTACATGTAATAATGATATTTGCATGTATCAGTTGATTAGTACTTTCATAAGCTGACATCTCACACTGTGATTTCAACTTCTGGACTGACATAGTCCAAGAATAAGAATGAGATGCACTTTAATGACTGCTGACCATGTTACACTGAATGGTCACTTGTTGTTCAGTTATACCTGGCCTTTCCTTTGAAAGTTGCTACATTAATTTTGTTACCAAAAGACCTTCTGTGATCAACACTGAAACTGTAATTAACTGCTTGCATTTATCATTATTACGCTATTCACACCTTTTTCTTGCAATTGTAAATGTGTTACCTAGCACTTATGTTTGTCCATGTCTTGAGTGTCCAAGGGTGTTTTGTGAGCACACACTTTGTGGTTTTTGACTAGAATCAAAATACTAAAGGGCAACAATTAATTAGAGATTTCAATCAGAAGGTGATGATCTGCAGTGCTGGTAGTAGGTTTTGACTCCCTTTCACTCCTTCTGTCATGTACATGCCAATTAGATAATAATGCTGATGTTAATGTGATGCTGTTTCATTTTCTGGCCCACTTGGTCAGCGAAACGACTCCAAAGTACTCCATGCTTGCCTTTGCTAGAGCTCAAGTGCAGACTGGCTCCCTTGGATGCCATCTAGCTGATTATGCCAATCTTTCCAAAGGAGTCCAAAGGTGCTGGGATAGTTCTCCTGTAGCCATAGTGGTTTGTTTGCTCTGTGTTAACCAGGGTTGGTTTGGATGATCAGGAGCAGAAGAGGTTTCCATGCTCCATGCAGTCTGCATGTGAAAAGCTCTTATCTACAAACCCCAGTGAGCTTGAATGTACCATGGGTGCTTTGTTCAGGATTTCCTTACTAATTAAGGCTTCCTAATTTTTGATTTGGTGAAAACCAGCATTCTGCCCACACCATAAACATTTCATAAGTTATTCTTAATACCCAGTATTTATGTAATGAAGCCTGTGGGCTTGGAAGATTTTTGATTGGGTGTGGGAAGGAGGAGGAAGAAAAGGAGGTTCCTTCCTTTCAAAGGAAGGCCCACTCTGACATGTGCTGTTGATTACCTGTATCTTATTGGTGAAATTCACACGGCTTTCAGTGGATCAAGGCTAGAAATTGCATGAACTCAGTGCACCTAAGCAAACAGATTAACTAGTGCCTCCTTCAAATGCTGAAAATAAACTGGTGTAAGCATCCTTCATTCCTGTCCACCACCCAGCTGTCTCCAAGGGTCACTCATATAAAATAAATCCTCACTTAGAAAAAGTCAGATTTTCCAGGGCATTGTTTTATTTTTGTAAGAATCCTGGTTTTCTAGTAAGACTGCTTTACTGGATGAGTCTAAATCCAAAACAAATTTAAAAGAGACTTGGTTCTACCTAGTGCCTGATTCTCAGGCAAAATTCAGCAAGCCTAGCATAATGCATAACTCTGATAATAGTGGAACTTTAAAGTGAGCTTTCAGAGCCGTGGTGTGGGAAAAAACAATATCCGTGTAGCTGATCAGTAGTTGAGCAACCCTTTAGTCATTCCACACTGTTGTGCAGAGGCAACTTGTGAGCTGCCTGTCTACGAAATGGTCTAAGTCTGAAAAACTAAGTCATGACAAGTCATATCCAGCAACTGCATGCAGAGGGTAGTGTGATTGTGGTTTATTTTAAGGATTAAAAAAGATATAACTAGGGGGAAAAGGTATGAATGGGTGTAGTTTTTGTTCTCCTTAGACCATACTAGGCCAGTAAGTTTTGTGGATCATTAATAAAGGAGGTGGATATGTTCCTAATGGGGAAGGAATATGCAACACAAAAGTGTAAGCTCAGTCAAGACTGGAAGAATATCTGCTGACATTTTAACCTTTTCCATGGTTTTAGAGTGGTTACAAACATCCAGAAAGATGGAAGGAGTAAAACAGAAACCAAAAGGGAATAAAAACCCTTTCACTATATGTTTCTTGAATCAGAGAAATCAGCTAGTGGGAATGACCACTGCAAAAAGTTGTGCCTGTGAATTCCTAAAGAAACAGAAACATCAGTCTAGGCCAGTTTTTGCTCTTTCTCTTGTTCTGTACAAACACTGTCCTGGGCCAAGATAGAGCTATCTGATGCCACAACACTTCAGAAGCCCAAATTGTTGAGAAAGCTGAGAGGAACAAATGGGAATCAGCAGAACGCATCACCAAAAGGACAAATAACAGATGGACAAACATAATTCCAAAGCAAATGCCAAATACTGGAAGGAACAACAGAGTTGGGTAACATACTGGAAGAGAGGCAAAATAGTTAGATTCAGAGGACCAGCACAAATGCACAAAGGCCTTTAACAGAAGAGAGAAGGTGAAACTAGACAGGCAAAAGAGAAGCTGCCTTAAAAATTTGGAGTATTTGTAGCACAAAGGACTTCTATCTGTTAGGCTCTTGTTATCTCATCTTAAATCTTTCCATAGCACTCTGTGTTTTCTACTGGGCACTGTGCTCCACACACTGAAGCTGTATGTGGACATGCTGACAAGAAAGTATGGAACTGGGATGGCCAAACACAATTTTAGTCATGTAGCTCTTTTGAATTCCTGTGGTGGCCACAGCAATGTGTTCATTGTGTAGATCAGCTGGATCCAATGGATGTTACCCCAGGAGCAGCCCACAGACTGAATAGGCATAGGTTAAGTCAAGTCTGCTAAACAACCACCTTTGAGATTCATTCTGTCATTAAAATGCTGTTCACATAAATTTGTTAAAGTTGTTAATTGTAAGGTGCTCTCACTCAAAAAATTAAAAAAAAAATGCATTCAGGACTGTGTTTAGTTGTGCTTCAAATTACTCATACAGTTCTAAGAGTAAATTAAAGAACAAATGTTCTTATAATGAATTATTGGTGTACCTTGCTGTCACAAGCCAAAAAGTTGTTTGTGCAGAAGCATTATAAAATAGCCTGTAATGCTATTAAAACAATATTAACCAAGGTAGAGGGTTAGAGAGCTGGTCCCTTTTCTACCCACTGTTGAGGTCAATTCTATTATTTATGTGGTTGAAAGCACAACAAATAGATACTGTTATAGCTCTTTAACCAAAGCTTATGGTGTTAAATTTCTGATTACACTTGGTAGAGAGTGTGAAAATCCCAAAATCTCCTGTTTTTCCTCTTCTTGTTGCCAATGGTTTCTGAATGTCATTAAGGACAAGGAGTACATATGACAATAACTACATGAAAATTTTATTTTTGCTTAAAAATGTGGTAGATTTCTTGCTGACCCTGTCAACAACTATGAGCACTAATTTGCTAGCTCAATGACTCATCATCAGTTCAGTTTACATGTAGCTAACAAAGGTCATCCCTGAGGAAAAAATATTTGATTTCAGTACCTAATTCAAGGAGGTGTGATATTTCTATGGGGTTTTTGACTGCTTAATGTAAAACCCTCTAATTGCAGAACCTGAATAGTTCTAGGTTCACTGGTTCACTTTAAATAAGATTTGAGAATCATTAAGTCAGCTTCCTGAAAGCATCTGACCTGTGTTGGCTGTGTACAGTACAAATGCAATGTCGGACAAGGGGTTCTGCAGTTAGAGGTCACATATTTTCATTGGGTTCTGCTGGCTGGGGTCAGGAGATTCTCTTTCTGAGTAATTCAGCACAGTGTCAGGCCTCAGCTGTGCTGCTGGGGGTCACTGTTCTTGGTCAGGTTGCCATGGGGAAGGGATAAGGGAAAAGTGGACTTTTGTGCTTCCTTCCATTTGACTGCACAGCTTGCTGCTTAGCACAGGGCACTTTGACAGGAAGTGGCTGTGAGGAAGCCCACACTTGTTCCAGTTCATCTATCACAATAAGAGTTATTCTGGAGTGAAAGGATACAACCTAAGGGATGCAGAAATTTCAAAAGATCAAAATCAGAGCATGTGCATGCTCCCAGAGAAAAAAAACTCCCATGCAAAAGACTGTAAAGCATGAAAAATGTGGTATTGGGATGTTTAGGGATGGTGCTCTGTTCTGTTAGGTTGTGATTTTTTTTCCCCTCAGCATTCAGTATATTGGATTTAAGTGGTTACCGTAGAAGCAGTTGGTATGCAAACACCAGGACTAGCAGGGATGGTTTTGGTTCTGGTGCCTCCCTTATTTGACACTTGCACAGAGGCTTACAGCCCGGGAAAGGAGCCAAAGCCCCCAGTCAGACCAGGCTGCTTCTGCTGATCTCATTCTACCAGTAGGAAGCTCCATGGACAGTGTAGGCCAGTGAGAAACAATAACCTATATACATACGTATTCTAATAGGAATAATTTGTTAATTTTTTAGTAGAGATGCTGAAGAAGAAATAAAAAGATAGGTGCTCTTTCACAGGTGAGTATAATTTCCCCTAGCTTGTGAAAGCTGAGTCTTCCAGTTGTCAACAAATGGGATGAATTGCAGCCCCAGTAATAATGCTGTAGCCTATTACAACTCTACTAGTCCAGAAACATACATTCTTCACTGGCTCCCACTCCTTTGGCATCATATTCTGCACTTTGAGAGGTGAGGACTAAAAACAGTGAATGACATGCTATTTTATGTCTAAAAGAAGAAGAATATACTCCTAGCTGTGACTAAAACACCCTACATAGGATAAGCGGGAAGAATTTTCAAAGGTGGAGAAGTATTAATCACCAGTAACTACTACACTAAATAAATTCAGCTCTACTTAAATGTTTTCATGCCATTATTATGACAAATATTTATTTTTTGCTTGTCAGGAGGCTGTATTAGCTGGAGAAAAGTTGAAACTTTTTCGTCTTGATTTTAGGATCCCTCTTGTCTTCTCTTACATCATATGAATATTTTACTTTGGCATTCTCCAGGTGAATCTGGAAAACACATTTTAGCCAAATGTAGGATCTGTTTTTTTACCTTGGAAAGTGTAAGGTAGGGACTTTTCGGGTAGCTGAAAGGCACAAATAGGTTGTGTCCCTCTGTATTGTTACAGATGTTATTACAGTTGCCATGACTGCCATTACAAAGGTACCACACTCCACCCTCACCTGTGTTTCCTTGTTCTCAGAATTCTGCAGTCACTTAGAGGCTTGAATTGGGAAACTAACAAACTGCAATGCTTCTGAACCCCACGATCTGCCTGCAGGCCCCTCAGCATTTACCCATCCAGGAATGGACCCAACAGTGAGCAGCTCAGAGCATCCTTTGTTTGGGGGAGCTGTTGCAAAATCAGGCTGTGCCAAGGCTGGCAGCTCAGAGAGCAGCACTGAAGAAAGAGGGTTAAGGATCCTCCCCATTCAGTAAAAGTATGTGCAGAACTTCCCTCAAGGCCCAAAATTTTGGTTTTAAAAACAACATAGAAAATTTGGCTGTCATTTCTAGAACTAAAAGTGCTCTCTTCTGCAGAGAAGATCCCAGTCCACATAACAGACCTTACAATTCACCATTCTGGTCCTTTTCTGCACATAATTGTGATGCTTTTGGAAGATATTGAAGAACCTGGGGATTTTAGAGGTAATTTCAGGTTTACTCAGAAACATGCACATTTATATTTTCAAACTATTTTCCTTATTTTAACTGAGATGGACAAAATTTCTACACAAATAATGTCATATGATGCTCGCTTCATGTTCCTGAGATCAGAACCACTGGCCTCACTGCAACATGTTTGGGAAATCCTGGATGAAAGCACAGGACTGGCTCAGCCTATGACCTGTAACAGGGTCGAAAGACACCAAGACTTTTTTGACTTGGTTTCCTGAGGCTTAGGAAGCCTACAGGGGAATGCCATTTATGTCTTTTGTTCTCCACATCTCTTGTCTCTGTCAACTTAATGTCACTAAATTAAATCAATGTGGTAAAGTGACCAGACATGTTAATACTTGAAAAGCTTTGTAAGATAAATAAGATATTCCACTGCAAGATATTCCAAGAAGATATTCCACTGCAGGAAGGGCAGTGTCATGAGCTCAGCAGTGTTGTTCTCCCGGGTAGCCAGCTCACACACACTGGCTGGCCAAAAGGCACGTGCAGAGCTCGTACATTTACACAGGTAATGACAGGATCTGGGAAGACAACAATGCTAATGTGTACTGAGGACAAAAGATTGGGGCATATCATAAAGAATGGAAAATACGTTAATATAGCCACAAAGAGGAAAAGGAGGACAACAGTAACTTCAGTGAGAACATAGAAGTACTAAAGATATGTTTGTAGGAAATCACACTCTGAAAGTCCATTGCTCACAACTTTTTTTCTTTTTTTTTTTTACAGGTAATGCTTGAACCTACTGAATGTCTCACTTGAGATCTCCTGGATTGTGTTTTTTGTTTGGTTTTTGTTTTTTTTTCCTTGTTTGTTTGTTTTGTTGTGGTTTGTTTGTTTCATGATTTCGGTGGGTTTTGGCTTTTGGGATCTTTTTTTTTCTGGCACCCTTATCCTTTGTAATTCTAACACAGGATTTAAGTGTTAACTTCAAATCCTCCATGGATACACTGAAGTCTTTTCCCTTTACAGAACTTATAGATGGAGAAAAGAACCCTACTGCACAGGAGAATTGAATAGGTGGATAAGTACCAGTGAAAGTATTTGCATAAGGAAAAGAATTCTATTTTATAACTCAACATGAGAAGCATAGATTACTTTGCACATACTTATTAAGATTAGTTCATAAGAATTCATTACTGGCATCTTACTGGAGAAATTAGTTATTTCTTTCTCAGTCAAAGATAACACATAAAACTTTGTTTGTACAGCAGACAATTAAGATGGAGGTTATTTCCTAACACTAATGAAAGTTCTCCCTTAGAACCATTGCAAATTTCTATGGACCTCTAACCTGTCATTTTCTTCTGTTTAGTTCATTGTATTTTGCAACAAAGAAAACTGAACCCGACTGTGCACAGAAAAAGAAAAACCCTTTTTCAGACAAAAGAAGCAAAACTCTTTTGTTACAAAAAATAGCACAATTTCAGAAAAGATATTTCTTAATAGAGATCACTTGGCAATTTGACTGTTTTCAGCATGCAGAGGGTTAAGCTCGGCTGAGAATGCCAGACATACCTGTATTCATTCCATTTTGAATAAAGTGACAAATTCCTATTCTTGGTCACTGGAGCAAAAAATTAGCCCTGTGCTTCAGTGAAAGGTCAACATGGGAAGAAATAAACAGGAGGTGAGAGGTCATGACCTGTGTCTAGAACAGCAAAA
>WEIU01011671.1:31655-44567 GCA_013389925.1 Aegithalos caudatus | reverse complement strand
AAAAAAAAAAAAAGTTGGACTATAAGGATGGCAAAAATTAGGCATCTGTGATCCTACACTGTGTTTCCATACTAGAATGACTTCAAAACTGTGAAGTCATCTGAATGTTTCATGTAAAGACATTTTGTATTGTTCCAAAAACAGGGGGTTTTTTTGAGAGGCAGTGGAAATACACTTATAATATGCAATGTCAAACAGCTGTGATGGGAAACACACTGGAAGCATCAGATACAGAAATATCTAAGATGGATGACAGCCAAATGAAATGGGATACCTTCCCCTCACTCCTAGTCTATGTCCTCTGTCCCAACTCCCTGCGATGCAAGATTAATCAAGGGATGGTTGAGATTTTTCTATTGTTTTCATCAATTTTATTGAGATTTCTATTGTTTTCATCAATTAGTTCATGCATCAGTAACTAAGAAATCAAAGAAGTAAATTCTATTTGGACCAAAATCACTAAAATACTGAGATTATCAATTTTATCAGCTTATTGGGAACCGATAAAGGAAAAAATTGACCAATAAAACAACACTATGTCACAGAATGCATTGGATCTATGATTCAGTTTTGAGTGAATTGCTTTTGTGTCTCCATGTCCTGCACAGGAGCAAGTTAATGTCAATAAGGGCTTTCTTCTATCTGCTGCTGGAACTGGAGCTATCAATGTACACTGTGTCTTTGCAGTATAGATGTTCTCATACCACCATCCAATACTGACCTAGGCCCTGGTATACCAAAATATTTTTACTATTATTTCTGGTGCTATCAGTTGGATTATCAATAAATGTTTATAGCAGAGCAATAATGTTACATTTCATGTCTAATAAAACTCCAGTGAAACTCCAAGAGCTTTTGACATATTATAGTGCAACTTGCAGAACAAAGTTCCCAAGAATGGCCTCAAATTATCACATGTACTTTTTGTTATAGGCAGAATTCCTCCAGATGTGGGTGTTTTTTGGTGTCTAGAAAAAGCAGAATTCAAGTTTACAATTCATTGTGGGTAAGGCCTTTCTGAGTGTCATATAAAAAGTAGTGATAAAAATTCCAAAGGAACTCAGCTGAATGTTGGACTCAGCATGCAGTCGATAAGGCTCAGTTATTCAGTACTGACACAGCATGGCAAAGCTATGAAGACATTGCTTATTTCAGCTTCTATTGCCAAGGTTGGGTGCTTGACAACTCAATCAACAAAGGATGAAAATGGAAGAAAGAATCTGAATCACTGCCTTATGATGAGAGAGATATTCAGAATGATTTCTTTGTTCCTTCCTCTCAATAGGAGATTGTAGGGGAAGGATTAAGGGAGGCCTAAAACCCCAATGTGGTGCCCTAGCAAGATACACATCAATATGCAGTGGCATCAGCAATGGCAGCAATGACCATGCAAGAGTCCAAGGAGAAATTTGTCACTTCAGATACTTGCCTTCCTTCTGTGTAATCTTTCTTCAGTTATTCTCTTCCTGCATATTCCTTCCTTTACCTTAGTCTACTAAATACCCACCTACAGAGCGCATATTTTCCATGTGTCAAGTATGCAACCCTTCTCTTAGGCAGTGATTTTCTCACTCAGCACTTCCTCCTCAAATTCTTTCGGTGTCAGGCTCCCACCCACCACAGTGACTGAAGATAACTATCATCCTGCTATTCAAATCCATGCAAGTAGATACATACCCTTTTTCCCCTTGTTTTCTCACATTTTGGTCTTAACTGGTTGGGGCAGGAGAATAAAGACAAGCAAATAGCACGGGGCCCATTACCCTTGGAAGTGAGCTCAGCTGCCTCAGAAATTAATGTTTGTGCATCTTCTGCCCAGTAGAACATCTGATAACACTTTTTGGAAGCAAATGACATCCATATATTTTCAATTATCTTTATTTCTGCATGAAAAATTATGAACCATTGTTGGGCTCAACCTTGCAAAGATAAATCTGGGTTTCTCAGATGGGACAGATCATCATTCAACCAATACCATTATAGTGCAGTGAAGGCAGGGAGCCTTTATACTGCTTGCACTACAGAAGTTATGGGGATTATTGCCAGAGGAGGCAACTGTACGAACCAGCTTGAATACTTTAAACTGGCCTGGTAGAAAGCCTGGTCCTTTCTGATGTGAAATAGTTTCTGCATCCCATTTACTGAAATGTGTAGACCCTTGTTGCACGTATTTTCTTGTGTTCTTTCTAGATTACTTACCAGGATAAAAAATACTCATAATGTTTAAAAGCCCAGATTTGAAATTCTCATTAGTTATCAACTGACGGCTCCCTAAAATCCCACTTTGTGTGTAACCAGTTTGATGTCTTGAAGTAGCTTCAGGCTCTTTTACATGATAAATCAGTATGGGGCAGAAATTTGTCTTTGTTTTTCCATTATGGACCATGATCTTATCTTGCTCCTACTTATTTTAAAATCTATATGTTCTATTTACTTAAACTGAGATACCTGAAATTTATACTTGTATGTACATTGGCATAATACAAGCTGCTAATATTTGTGCTTCTTTGCTTCTCTGGCCAATGATCTGGCCAAACACAGTGTACTGATGATGTTATTGGAAGTTGGAGAACTATTTTGTCACTCCAGGCTTTACGTGGGAATAAGTACAACTATCAGAGCCGCTACTTACACCTCAGTATTATTTTTATTTGTACCATTATGCAGCAGTTTCTACTCTTGTGGAACCATTTAGAAAAAGGCCACACATTCCAAATGATAACTGCAAAGCCCTAGGCATAAAATGGCAGATTTAAGGGTGCTTTAATGTTTCCTTAACATTACTTCAGTGTATTTGTACCTAAAGCATTATTTTCTAATCAAATTCAACATTGCAGAACATGAGAGTGTTTGTACTCTCTTTCTATCAGTAAATGCACAAACTGAGAAGAACGTTCAAGTCCTGTTTTCAAATAGAAATGCTTTAGTGGGAAATAGGAGTGGATTGCCCTGCTGTCCTATGAAGCCATCAAAAACTGATGAAGAATTTTTCAATCATTTATAGAGATGACATGCTCTGGATTCCACTGCATTAAATAAATCTAATTATGACATTTTAATAAAATATGATAAAGGTGTTTATTTGAGGCCAAAGTCTGGAAGCAACACAGAACATGTTCCAACAATAAAGCTCCAACACCTGGATGTTAACCTCTTCAATGCCCTATGGACATATGGCTTCAGTCCAGAAAAGCAGCACCTGTAGCTCTCTGTGAACGTCTGCCATACGTCCAAATATTGCAGAAAGTTAAATATGACACATTTAGTAAGTAGCAAAGCACACTGACTCCAAACATGCAGGGTTTACTGGTGCTGTAAGATCAGTGAGCCAGTAGAGACAGTATAAAAATTGTTCACTTACAGCTTGTTAAATGAGAGAACAGGATTTGGATTTAGACTCTTCATGTCCTGTATTATTCGCTGTTCTCAAATACTTATATGAGCAAAGCAATGTTCCTACAAACATCCACAAACAGCAGATTTGAGCACTTGCCAAAGGAATATCATCAGAAAACAAAACCTGTTTTCTGATAAAATGGCATTCATTTTGGGAGAAAGCAATGGCTTGTAAAAACAGACCATCAATATGGGAACAGATATAACACCACGTGACTGGTCACAACACTCAGATGGTGAATCCTAACTGCTGAATGCTCAGCTAAATGCTTCTGCTTTGGATTGTCCAAAGCTTAATTGAGTTGTCTGAAAACAAGGAGAGATTACAAACTATGGTCTTCCTGTGCTGCTCCTTGGGAGAGGAATTCTGTGAACCACTTTTGGAGTCCTGGATTGCTTTACAGGAAAATTAAGTTGTCCCTGTGAGTCCAAATGAGTTTGACAGAGTTTATTTTAATTACATAGATATCATACCACAAATACATAATAATTCTGGGGTTTAAAAATATGGGGTTACAACCTGGGGGATTTACATGGCAACAGATTTTTCCTATCATTCGCTGTGCTAGAGGGAACTGAAATTTGCAAATGAATATGCAATTAAAAATCCCACACAAAATGTAAAGAAAATATTTTTATTGTGCTTTTTCTGTGTCAATATCACAAAGTAATTACACAAATGCTCAGTGAATTTCACTGCCCTGCTGCTTTACAGAAAGCAGTGTGACAATTTACCAACAACAATTAACATCTTTAGATTTATTTCATTTTATTTAAGAGTAAAATATGCCATCTATGGGGTTATTTTTTAGGTCTTTTATACATCAGTGTTTCTTTCTATTTCAGATGGACGTAGCTGTACCTTTAAGCACCATATATATATATTAATATTCTCCAAAAAATGCGAAGCCTTGTTTGCAATCAATGCATATTCCCCTTTTGTGTAAGAATAACAGATGTTGATAGAAATAGCCATTGGGTTTGTAAAGAACCCATTTCATGTGTCAGAATAGTTGTGCCTCTTCTAGATGAAATGTCAAAAGCAGGCAGATATCTCAATGTGAAATGACCTTAAGAAAAACCCGACCTCGCCAAAGATGACCTTTTTCCAGCAAGAAACATTAAAATTACAACCATATTGATGCTTCAGCTTCAAAAACAATATGTATTTCTTTTTTACTGTTTTTCTGTCTTGGCATCCCACGTATTTTAAATAAAGATGTACAGTAGTCCACTTTATACTGTTTCTGTTGAGCTGATTTATGGTCATGGATTTGTTTTATAAATGTATTCATACACAAGCACATGCATAACAATATTTTCATAAATGTAGATATACATACAGACACATACATAAATACAATTATATACATTCATAAAGGATCAAACAAGATTATCCTAATTTCTCAAGGGGTCTAACATTTTTTGTGTCCATATTACATTAGTAGAATGTATTACTTACTGTAACTGAATTAAATTTTTTCACAGTATCTTCCTTTTCTGAATTTTTAACAAATCCCCATAGCCTCACTTTCTTCAAGGAAAATATATGTCTTGTCAAAGTGTTAATCAAAGTGAAGTGTGTAAGGTTCTTATAAAGTAGCATTGGGGAAGTATTCACATATAATAGTGTATGTGTGTGCATGTGCCATGGCTGATTAGTGGCATGAAGCTTCTCCTTTAAACTAAGAACACAAAAAAAAAATATTACAAAACAACAAGCAGAAAGAAAAAACCCACACAGACAAAAACAAACAAACAAACAAACAAACAAAACAAAAACCCACTAAACTCAAAAACATCCTTTACTAATTACTGGAGATGTAAAATTTCTCTTTTTGTGAGTGACGCAGAATCTCAGTCTCAGCTTTTGATCTAAAGTTCACAGCGATTTGAAATTAAAGGTTGAAGTTCCTATACACCGGAGATCTTCAGGAAGGCACCAGATGTTCTGAAAGTTCTTATCTGTGTACAGGATGATTAATGAAGTACACAGGGGTTTTGGAGGTCAACAGTGTTAAAAGTTTATTCAAACTCTGCCCATATAAACCAAACCTTTCTCACAGCCCCTCCTTAGCTGATCTGTACCTCCAACTGCCTTGTTCCCCAGTTCCCTCTTCCCCTACCCACAGTCTGTGCTGTGTCCTTCCAGATACAGTTCCCACCTCTCTGGAAGTCATTCTATTGACTAAAGAAATGGGGAATACTCAACATATCCTCAAAAAATTGTGCTGGGAAAGGATAAACAAAATCTCAGGAGATGTTCTGCGAGATGGTTACAGAATTATTTTTTTTTTTTTTTTCTTTTTCCTCCCTCCCCTGCCATCTCCTGGCAGAGATATAGAAGAAAAGTTGGCTTGGCTCCTCTCTGTTCAGGTGATGTTTCTTACACTTATTTCTCATTTTTCTCCCATCTCCAGCCCATTTCAAACAAACCATTTCTTCTGAAATCATTGAAACAAGTCATTAAAATACCTACAATTTTGACTCAGATTTAATTCTCAGGAGGCACTGCTGCCCACAGATTTCGTAGAATCATATAATTGTTTAGGTTTGAAAAGACCTTTAAGATCATCAAGTCCAACCACTAACCCATCACTGACGAGGTCACCACTAATGCATGTTCATAAGTACAACACCTACACCTCTTTTAAGTACCTCCAGGGATGATGACCCCACCACTTCACTGAGCAGCCTGTTAGAGTCATTTACCACCCTTCAAGTTAAGAAAATTTTCCTAATATCCAATCTAAACCTCCCCTTGCGTGACTTGAGGCCATTTCCTCTTGTCCTACTTCTTGCTACTTAGGAGAAGGGACTGACCCCCACCTGGCTACAGCCTTCTTTCAGGGAGTTGACGAGTGTGATAAGGTCGTCCCTGAGCTTCTTTTTCTCCAGGATAAACATCCAGTTCTCCCTCAGCTCCTCCTCATAGGATATGTGCTCCACACCCTTCTCCAGCTCCACTGTCCTCTGGACATGGACCATCCCCTCAATGGCCTTTTTCTATTGAGGGGCCCAAAACTGGACACAGCACTCAAGGTGTGACCTCACCACTGCCAAGTACTTGGGGACAATCCCTGCCCTGGTCGTGCCAGCCACTTTATTTCTGATACAACCCAGGATGCCATTGGCCTTCTTGGTCACATGGGCACACATGGCCTCATGTTCAGCAAGGTGCTGAACAATGATCTTAATGAATTGGCATTGTATCTCATTTCTGAGGCGGTTAATACATTGAAAAACCATCGATAACTACTAAACTAATTTTTTAATTTAATGCACAGTGTTCAGAGTTTTAGCTTGCATTTCTCTGAGTCCCATAACCCAACACAGAAAGCATCCTTTATTGTCTTCTGGGGAAGAAAAATTGCTGATAAAATTTATGTTTTATTGTTTCTCTGCATTCTTAGAGCTATTTAAGGTACTCAGCTATTTAGTTCTTGTACATACACACATTCAGGTAACACACTTGTTTTGATTGGGACTGTTTTTAGCAAATAATTAATTCAACATATCCAAGTAGGTTTTGTTCAGAGTGGGAGAATTTAGATTTCTCAGTGAATAATCAAGCTCAGAATACACTAGAGCAAAAAAGACCTGCCATCTAGCCAGGACAGAAAGGATGAGATGTAAGCAGACAGAGAAGCAAGCCTGGAGAAGAAGATGGAGATGGGAAATAGGCAGGCAAGAAATTTCAGGCTATGCTAGTATCTTTGTAAAATCATTTTGTTTTGTTTGTTGCCTAGTTTCATGTCTCTGATTGGATAATAACATTGTGCCTTAAAAAAAAAAAAAAAAAAAAAAAGGAAAAAAAAAAAAAGAGTGGAAAGTCAAGGGAAACTCAAGAGGACAACGGGACATTTCTGTTGCAAATTTTACTATGCCAGAACCACATGGTACAAGTATCTGCCTCTGTGTCTTTACCACCAGATCCTCATTACTTTTAGCTGACCACTTCCTTATTACTCTTGTCATTGCTGACTTTCCTTTCTCCAACATGAGTGATGGCCTGACCTGGCTAGGTTGTCCAGGAAGCTTTTTTGCTTTTAAAGGATGCCTTTTTAACCTCAATAAAATCCTGTATTTCTCTGCTTAACCATAGTTTTATTCTCACCATTTTACTTTGTTTTTGTTCTCAATGATACACAAACCATCTGTGCCTCTAACACAATGTTCTTGAATAGCCTCCAGGCTGTTTCTGTGGTTTTAAAGTTTTTTACTTTGCCCTTCAGCCTGCTGTTAACCATTTTCCTCATAGTTTTAAAATCTGCCCTTTTAAAGTTTTTCACTTATTTTACTCCTGTGGGAGAATTGTGCATTGGGATTTTGTGGCAAGGTTTTGGTATTAAGGGGACTGAAGGGGTGGCTTCTATGAGAAGCTGCTAGAAGTTTTGCCTATGTCTTATGGAGCCAATTCCAGATGGCTCCAAGACAGACCAGACACTATCTAAAGCCAAGGTCATCAGCAACAGTGGTAGCATTGCTGGGATAAGGTATTTGAGGAGAAAAAAAAAACAAACAAAAAACCGCCATGCAACTTCAGCCAAATAGAAGAGTGAGAATCTGTGAGAGAAACAGCTCAGTCAAATTCCAGGATGGTGGAGAAGGACAAGAAGGAGCTGATCCAGGTACCAGAGCTGAGATTCCCCTGAAGGCCATGGTGCAGTCATGCAGGCCATGGAGGTCCATGGGATGCAGAGATTCACCTGCAGCATTTGGAGCACCCCACACAAGCAGGTGGATGTCTGAGAGAGGCTGTGAATCCCTGGGAAATCCATTCTGCAGTGGTGTTCTGGCAGGACCTGTGGAGAGAGGAGCCTATGCTGGGACAGGCTTGTAGTCAGGACTTGTGATCCCATGGGAACTCATGCTAAGGCAGCCTATTCCTGAATGACTACCCCACATAGAAAGGATCCCTTCTCTGATTTGATTGGTGATAAATTAATATAATATCTTTAATATGAGTCTGTTTTGCCTGTGGTGATAATCACTGAGTGATCTCCCCCTTTATCCCAACCCATGGGCCTTTTTTCTTACATTTTGTGTTGCTTAGTTGAGGAGTGACAGAGTAACTTCAGTGGCATCCAGTCAGGGTCAGCCCACCACAAATTGCCTTCTATTATGATACAAAACCTGATTGTCTGAGGATTGCTGTTTGCCCATGAAGTTCAATTTTGTAGAACTAGAAATTTCTTGAATTTGAGATGTTTAAAATAATTAAGTCTATATTTATGGCTCAATGCAGTTTGATGAAGACTGCATCAAAATTTCCATGGGCTGATAGCTCAAAACCCCAAAGAAATATCCACTTGGTAACAGTAACTGCTTTTTCATCAATCCTGATATTCTAAAAATGTGTTTAGTCTAAAGGAGAAAGAACTGTCTTGTGTTTGCATCATTTAATGGAGAATTTGAATGGACTGAGTTCACCTTTTTATACTGTTAGAACTTCTGTCTAAAATCCTTTGCTTCTTTGACCAAGAAATCACTTTGTGTTTGGAACAGCACAACAGTTACCTGAGTGAGGTGATTCTTGGAGTGAACCCTAATGTGTTCCCTGAACTTGGCTGCTCATTTTCATGTTTCTGTTAAAAGTAACCTCAGATTTCACTGGCTCAGTCTGCCTGTAAAATCCAGCTGTCCATGTCAAAAAACAACATTTAAGCCTTACTGTGAAGGACCATGGGAAGGACTGTACAGACAACTCTGCTGTCTGTTCATCTGCAGCCTCATAACCACATGGCAAGAATGAAAGCCACAGTTGGAAGTTGCAGATCAGGCCCCAAACAGAGAAATATATATATATATATATATATATACAGGAAATTGTATATACAAATAAAAGACTTTCCTACCCTTCTTCCTAAGGAGAGCAATTTGGATTTAGCATAGAAGTGAATTTGACAATTACAGAAGTGAGGTAGTCACAGAGGCTGCTCTTTGCAGAACAGCACAGGAAGCAGCCCCTGCCATGGACTGGGGACAGTGACAGCAACCTGGCTCTCCAGCAAGTGTGTATTATCTCCAGAAATAGATGTCCTAAAAGTTCTTCTTAAACAGTGTCTCTAGATCTGATGGTATCAGGTAATCTGACAACCATTTTTTTCATGGTAAAACTATATTTCTTCACTAAATCACTATGTAATGTGTTATAAACTGAATACTACAGTAACCAACACTTCCCTTTCCTATTGTCTAAAATATTTGAAATCTGTAGAAGCAGACAGTGTATTTTCCCCCTATTTTCTGTGGATAATGTTCAGTCCAGTTTTTACCTCTACCAGCCTTGATGGGTCAGGGCATAATGATGCTCCTAACTATTAGTCTACTTAAGAAATTAATTGATTAAGGTAGCAGTTTTAAGAAGAAAAGCTGCCCTCCAAACCTCATTCACACAGGTGCCCTAAAAGGACCACAGGAACAGGTACATATGTGTAAATATGAGTTTTCATCATAAGTAGGGGTTTCTAGATATCAGATTTAGGATAGGTTCTGCTACTTCTCCTTTGCCATTCAGTAGTAAAACCACCAAGACCCAAGGTATGAGTAGGAGAAAACTTCTACTTAATTGAAAAGCCACCTTAGGGTCCCTGGCAGGTACAGGCATGTGAAAGGGGAAGTGCAGGTATGCACAGTTGAGCAGTGATTCCAGGATATATAGAAAATTGACCACTATTTAATGAAAAAGCCTAAGTCATATATAGCTTCACAATGTTATATCCCTGTGATAAAACAGCAACAACTATTTTAACAACTATCTTTATTTAAGCAGAAGACAGGGAGAGGTGACACAAGGGGAGTTGACTTCATGGTATAGGAATGCTGACAGAAGCAGTCTGCCTCTGCTTTATTCCCTGGAGAAAGTGTATGTGGACTTACTTGATCCAATTTTCAGCTATAAATCAGTATCAATCAATCCACTATAGTCAATCCATTTGTCATTTTCACTTGCGTTTGGTAGTTACCAAGAAAATTGGCTCAGTCTTCTTCAGAAAGCTCTTTTCATGAACTTTCCTTCCTATAAAAGTGTGCTGGAGAGAACAAGATTAATTGGGCATGAAATACAGAGAGTAAAAATGAGACAGGAAAGGAAGAAGGGAATATTAAGAAGAAGAAAAAAAAAATAAACTAGAAAAAGCTGTCTAAGGCAAATCCAAAAGAAGAGGTGTTTCCCAGTCAGTTTTGGCCTTGTTAGTTCTGCAGCCACAACAAAGAAATCTGTAGAGACTTTTGGCTTGATATCCAGAGACAAATCCCATCCACTCCTAAGCAGTTGTTGCAATGATTTCCAGAATTTACTGGGCATAGCAGCCAGGGATGAAGAGAACGTTGGCCACAAAGGAAGATGGGAGAGAAAATAGAGAAACAGGATAAAGAGAATCTAAAAGCTATTAACTAAGTAGGGTAAATATCAGCCAAAAATATATATTTTTAAAAATGTGAGAATACAATTTTTATAACCAACTCAGTATAATTATTTTTCTCAAACAAATATATAAATGTGCCTTTCACATACAGCCTTTGGGCATGTGTGTATGCATGCATGCACACTTTTCTGTTCTTCTCTCTGATGATACGTTAGGATGAGCAAAGATGGGAAAACTATGGTTAAATTCTGATTTCTAGTAAATTTCAGCATTTTCACAATTAGGTTTTATGCCTGTTATTCCAACTGGATCAAAGCATCAGATACCTAATATGTGAAGAAGAGGACAGTGCACTTGAGATATGGGAAAGCAAATGCTTATGAGTATGTGGGAGGAAATGAAGGGAAAAGTAAAAGAAAATGGTAGGTGTGGTGTGAAAAGCAGGTGAAGAGAGGATCTGTACTCCTTTTTTAAAGGAAGACAGTCATTCACATGATTGAACAATGAGTTTCAGACACTTCCATGCAACATTCTGAAGGAAGCAAACATCTTAATTTTCAACAGAAATCTCTTGAAATGACAGAGTTGCTGCACTGCAATGCCCAAAAGGAAGTATCACCTTGTCTTACTGTGGCTGTCTCTTTCAGGGCAGTACTTACTGGAGGTCTGTGTAAGCAAACCATGATATAAATATGAAAGGAATTGTATTCCACATGACTGACCTGTTATGCTCTATGCAGCCAAGTTAGGAATTACTGGATATTTTTGGCTCCTGTCACAATGAGTCCTTGGTGTCAGCAGATGCCATCGATACTAAAAGAAGAAGCATCAGTGTTGTCACACACTAGAGGAAGAATTGCAAAACCAACTGAAAAGGCAAAAGATGAATATTCTGAACTTAGCAAATGCCTACTAAGAGCACCACTACGTTATTTCTATCACGTCATGTCTTTCTCCTGCAGTTTTACATATTAATCCTTCCTTAGGCTGGGATTTTTAATCTGTTCTGCTCCATTGCACAGTTATATCCACCCTGAACTGTTGAGGGTATCTCTGGTTCCATTAATGTCTAGTGTAATTCTCCATTTCTTGAGACACAGCCAAACTTCTTCTCTAGTCTGTAGCAAAGGATCATTCCATCAATTTGATTTATATTTTTCCACTCTGACTCTGTAGTCAGTTGTATCAGACCCCTTTGGCCAAGCTCTCTCATTTTTAGTTTTCAGGTGCTGATATTAATGCAAAGACATTTTTATATTTCTATTTTACAGCTAATGGTGAAGTCGTCATTATCCCTTTTAGGTAAGACTCTGAGGACCTCTATTCTTTACTCTGAGGCTCAGCTGCTTGTGATGTGACCTTGGGTAAATTATTTAACCTCCCTGGCTTCTAGACTGGATTTTTATATTGCCAAGGTAGCTTAGAAGAGGCTCCAGTGAAATTTGTGCAATTTTATCAAGAAGAAAGGAATTTGAATGGGGGACACTTGTCCCCTGTACTTTATTTTTCAAACCCAACATAGGTGTCATCAACACTTCCTTCTAGATTTGTTTATAAAACATTGATGTCCTCCTATAAAAATTACTTGTCTGATCCAAATTACTGTACTGATTATTGTTTCTGGAAAGCAATTTCCCTGCCCCTTATGGCTTCCTAATACTAATGTCCTAGTAAAAAACTAGCACAATCCCAAATGGTGTCCTGATGCCATCTTATCACCAGTGCCAGAGAGTTTCCCTAAAGAAAGGACAGGTGTGCTCTCAAGATATTGAACTCCTGGGTTCTCTGTGGCTGCACACTCCTGGACTGTATGAGATTTGTGCTGGGGCAGACCAGATGTATCCTCTGTCATGTCCACTGGTAGTCAGCCTTCAACCCCTACAAGAAATGACATGATGGAGTGAAAATACCTTAATGATTTCATGAAAGTAGAGAATTAAGCGCTTCTGCTGGTAGGACTTTGAAAATAAGAGCAAAANTAAATTTAAAATAAGAAATAAAAATAAAAAAGAGGAGGAAGCTGGAAAAAAACTTGGAAGATTTGATTAAATTTTATATTAGTTCAAATGAATCCATTGAGAAAGCCTTTAGCTCTGAAATCATACAGTGAATACTTGGGAGTTGAGCTGTTTGGTTGTTGAGTTTT
>WEIU01011671.1:14618-30736 GCA_013389925.1 Aegithalos caudatus | reverse complement strand
TTTTTCTTTTTTTTTTTTCCTAAAGATGCCTAAATTATATCCAAGCAAAGCTGAGCTACATTAAAAAAAATGTGAACAGCAACCTTTCAAATTTATTCAGACTAATGAGCTAGTCTAAATTTTGAGAATACTAATTCACAGAAGTCGGGTTCTGTGGTGGGAGAAACACAACAAGGTTGTCACAGCCTGTGAACAAAGTGAATTGGTTATATGACTGACAGTAAAGATTTCTTTTAACATCAGTAAAAGGAGGCTGAAGTGACAGGTTAAAGGACAGATGCAGAATTCTGCAGCACTCTGAGAGTTTGTGTACTATCACTAAGGGACAAGTTGACTTGATACCAACTTAATAGGCTCAGCAGGGGCTGAGCAAAGGGATGGAGACTGTAAATGGGTGTAATAGGGCATCTACACTCTATCAGCCTAAGCATGAAAACTATCTAGCTGGTTTTGGCTGAGGAAATTAATCACATTACCTTTAAAGTCAAGCTTGTCTTTTAATCTAGGACCTGCTTGGCATACAATATTTCATAGGAAACATGCACATAATTTTAGTCACTTTTACTCATCTCCAAAATGAATTTAACATCATCACAAAGCACCTTGGATTCAACATCCTCTCTGAGAAAATGAAATACTGGAGCAAAACTGTAAATGGAAATCTTAAGACCAAAGGGGTATAAGCAGGCATACAGCATTTAACATGCTGTATAATCTGCTAGCAAGAATGCTTGCATAAGAAAAGGTGAAGCTTTCACACTTTTCTTGTGCATTTTCTTGGCAGGTCCAGTCTAATGAGCCTCTGGGAAAGTATTGGCTAGTGCATTCAGCACCAGATGAATTAAGATGGGAGATTCTTGCCATCAGAAATAATTCTACAGTGAGAAGAAATCCTACTGTGCTGAAAGTTGACCTCTTGGACAAACATGCTGTAATAAAAAGTGCTATTTGCTACAAGCGCATTGAGAGTTTTAAATCATCAGACTAAAGTACCCCAGGCTCTGACAGTAAAATTTTCATTCAAAGAAGGGCTCAGCTTCACAACACAATAAATTATATATGACTGGGACATATAAAACATTTAAAGATATACAGAAACTCACTGTATTTGTGTTCAGTAGACAAGTTCATCTCTTGAAGTACTTTTTTATGTCAATCTTGCCTATTCAGATGAAGGTGGGGGGGAGTCTTTTTCTCAAAACAAGTAGAAGCAAAACGAACTGGCTGTTTTCCACCAAGTGTCTGAATTTAATTGCTATATGGGTGATTTTTGTGTATGGTGAGCAACTCTATGCAGAGATTAGGGATGGTATGCACCTATATGGGGAGATCTCATTGCCCATTGTAGTAAAAAAATGAAGGATGCCAGGAAATCTTTAGCAAAATCTTGCAATAATTAAAAAAAAATCAAAAAATCACAGTGGTGCAAAGGGATGTTTCTCAGTGGGATATACAGAAGAAAATTATTCCCCAGTAGCTGTCACCTGAACCTGGTGAGGCTGATTTTAAGCATAATTGCCAAAGGGAGCAGACTGCTGGACTCACTCTACTGTCACACAACCACTGTCCCCACACACACCAAAAAGAAAGCATATTTTCTGATGCTTCCACCACACACAAAAATAAATTAAAAATCTGGTTATCTGATGCGCAGCTTTGGTGATTTTTTTTTTTTTTTCCTCACCCTCCAATTGCAGCAAGTACCAGAACCCTCTTGCTGGCATGGTAAAAAAATAATTGCTGTTGGGAAACCTTGAATTTTCAGGGAAATTTGGAAAAAAGTTGAGGAAATAAAAAGATTAAAATCAAGGAAAGGTCAGAATTAATTTAAATACTTGAGAAGAGAAACTACTTTTTGGGGCCAGTTCCCCACACACTGTCAAAATTTTCCTGGAGAAAAACTAAGTAAGATTTGGACAATAGACTCTTTTAGAGCATAGATGATCTCATGACTTGATTATAAATCAAGGGCGAGGTCTTTCTCCTCTGCAAGTTCATGCACAACATGTCTGCATAAAGAGAAGCAGGGGAAATTTCTTACCATCTCACATCATGTGAGCCAGAGGCACCCAGGATCATCCTGTGTTCTTCTGTGCAGGACACATTTACTATGGTGTTCGCAGCTGGAAATGTACACCTGAATCTTTCTAATGGAAGCAAGGAAAGAGAGTAAAATGGCTAATCCAAATCATTAGCACATATTAAATATGCATGGAAAGCAACAAAAAATAAAGTAAAAAGATTAGAAATAGTCAGAAGGTAAGTTCTTTAATAGCAAACAATGACTTTTCCCCTCTGACTATACCATACCCCCACATTCACACACAGATTTAGACCATGTAGGAACCAGTCCAATGGACCTTAATACATAATCATTGTCCAGCCATCTTAAGCCTGGATTAATTAACATTAGCCTGAAATGTAATTTATAGTTAGTCCTCTAAAAGGGGGCTGTGAGTATAAGTAAGGCTGTGTCTACACCAGTAGTGTAACTGCAGCAGAAACATTTACTTGTGTGCTGCTCTGTCTTTCCACATGGGAAAACACTCATGTGCTCACAAACCACTGACTTTTAGCTCCCGTAGGCTCTACTGAAAATTCTGGATTTATGTTTAAACCACTGTATATTCCGTATATTATCTGTTAAGTTCCATTAATATGTGTCCAGTTCTTCACTGCTGGTCTCAGAGATAAAGCTCAGGTAAATTTACATCAATAGACCTGCACCATTTTACACTGAGATCAGCTCCCATTTCCCAGAGGAACACTGATTTTTAGGCATAAATCCTGCCTAACTGCCTTCATGCACTCAAACATATCTTTTACTCCTGCTTCTCCTCCTCTTCCCACTCTCATACATGTAGGACACTTGTCACTTCACTTTTTTTTTTCTGAGGATGAGGAGCCTAAATCAAAAAAGGCAGACTCAAACTGTACTCAACAACTTCGGAAATAACACCCTTTTTTATGTGAAAGAAGTTTAACTGCAGTGTCTAACTATGCAGACAGATTCATTCATGTATATATAACCTCTTGCCAAACCAGCATTCCAGGGCAGGTATTCAGTTAATCACAGTTTGCACAGGGACTTCAGCCAAACCCTCAGGTAGCTTTGTTATGTTTTAGTCTTTTATTTGCTATAATTCAGTATCCTACACCTGTGTTCTCCAGAACCTACCAAATCAAACTGGGAGGCATGATAAGGAAACCAGCTATTTACTCCCTGTTTTTCTTTCTTCCATTCCCTCACATGAGGTTTAATGTTGTGCCCAATTGTTATAAGACATAAAACGTCATAAATGGAGGGGGACAGATACCACTGCCAAGAGAGAGAGTTCAAAAATCAATATTTATGGCCCTATAAATGATTTTTTTTTCATAGTAGTCCTCTTTTAAAAAAAATCATCAGGGACTACTGCACCTGAAACACCTATGTTCGAATAAATTGTAAAAAAAGCATTGATGATTAACAGAATCCCAGTTAGGTCTTCAATCTGTTTTCCAAACAATGCAAACAATAATGTGTTCTGAGAGCAGAGTAGGAAACAGGACAGGAGACAAGGATTTTTACTAATTGTGTATTTCATACAAAAATAAATTGTAAGGATGCAAAACTAGTGAAAGATTTAGGAAAGCAATAAAATATTCCAGAAAGATTAGTTCACACACACACATACTCATACACACAGAGACAAAGAGGAGAATTAAGCTTGAAATCCACTCTGTTCACATTAAACCCAGATGTTTGGACTTTGTGCAAGTGTAGTGTGGAGCAGCTGCAGAGAGGAAATCCAATCTGAACCTGCAGCCAAGCTGAATGTGGGGCCTTCATACAGCTCTGGTACAAGTCCCCCAAAACCGAGGGGCAGAGGTGAATGGTTCTTGCAGCCTCTGAGTGGCACCTGTCCTGCTCTCCTCCATCAGCACTCACCCTTCTCACTGTAACTGCAGGCACCACGTGGGTTTCAAAAAATCTCATTTAGGATACCTTATTTTGAACTGAATTCCTTCACCAAAATTAATTTCCCACATACACATTTGGAGTCAAACTTCATTAGAAAGAATGAAAAGTTGCTCCATAATAATTATCAGAAAGCAGATTGTTTATAAAATGTAATGAAGTATTTATCCAGTTTTTGTTTTGCTTCTGAATTCTGAAGCAACATTAAAAACATGTCTTGCATCTCTTTTGAAAGGTTCAGTGTCTCCAGTATAACACATTCCAGACTGACAGAAAAGGATAAGGATATTTGTATACATAGATATAGGTGATATTGATATACAGCTGTAGACACACACACATATTGCATTGTTTACATAATTTATTTCTCAGCTGAATCTCTTAAGGGTCCTGATACAATGCAATAGCTCCCTTATTCAGAATTCTGCACACAATTTCCAACAAGTACTTAAACATGCTTTAATTTTATTCCTGGAAATCTTAAAAGCATTTAGAAAGCTGTTACTCTCTCTTAGAAGAAGAGCCCACAATATGAATATGAATACTGGATTAACTATTAAGGCTAATGTAACATGTTAATAATACAGCAGGTTCACGCTGCTGGTTGCTTTTAATAACACAGCAATACACTTAAATTCATGATACCTGGCAGAAATTGTGTCCATAGCCTCATATAATCATATTTGGGAACTGCTTTCAGATTGCATTCGCTCAACTCAAATTTTAGACAAAAAAAAAAACAAAACAAAACCCAAAAGCTTTATACGTACATAGTATCCTACATCTGAGGATCTTAAAGTACTTTAATTTCCAATTATATTAACCTAATACAACAGTCTTCTCATATTCTCTTTTATTTATATTTGGCTTCTTCCCTGCCTTTTGTCTTCTCTCATACCCACTGCCTATATACATTTTTTCCTGCTTCTTTTATCTATACCTGTATAGATTAATTCCTTTTGATATGTCCATACTGTATGCACTTGTGTATCTACAATGAGAGCCTGCCTTCAGATTTATATCAAATAAAGAAAAAAATTCTAGTACTAAAAGAAATACACACAAAACCCAGCAACATTACTCTATATCTTAAATGTGTGTCTTTGTAGTTTAAAACATCAAACCTCATTACAGAACAATGGCTGAGATTGGTGGTAATTATGGCTTAGAAGAAAGACTTTAACTTTCCTGACATAGAAAGCACCTTTTTTGTTGTTGTTGTGTTGTTTTTTGTTTTTTTTTTTTTCTTACCTTGTTTTGTTGTTTTTGTTGTTTTTTTGTTGTTTTTTTTTTTTTTTTTTCACAGCCTAAGCTGAAATTGTTGAAGGGGCAAAGGGATGTGATGAGAGAGCAGACCACGACACCAGTCCCATTCCTCCACAGAGGAGTGTGTGATCTTATAGGGTGCCATCACAGCTGGAGCTGGGAATTTGACTTAGAAAAGACCCTGATTATTATCTGGCACCTGGAAGTGGCCAGAGAAGTTACACCCAACACAGAATGTCCATTCCTGAATGTCCAGGAAGTCAAATGCAGCTCAAAAGGTGGTTTGACCATCTTCAGTATGTAAATCCTAGGCAGCTTGGCTTGAAAAGGCTTGTTACTCCCAGCTGGTTATTTAATGAGAATTCCCTTGTTTTTCATATAGGAATCTGAAAAACCTGTGGATGAGGCATGTCTAGATAATTCAGTGTATTTTTATACAGCATCTCATTTAAAGAGAAAGACTGTAATAAAAAATAGTTGTGGAAAAAATATCTCCCAGAAATAAAAATTTCCTCCTTTCAGACTGGATAACTCACAGATTCTACTTTTACATCAAAACCTCTTTTATAGAGTAAGATTACATTTGGATAGTCTTGATATCTATGTACATAGCATAATCCCTTATAAAAAATTAGTTTCTTGCACAAATATATCTCTTGTGGCATTAACTTCTGCTGTCTGATCAAGAATGATCTATTGTCAGTTTTCTGTTGTCTCTCCTCAAAAGCCTTGAATGTCTTTTTCTCATTTGTTTTGTAAGAAATAATAGCTAACGCATAATAGATAACAATAAAAACATTTTCCTTGAGTTTGGGTGGTGGAAGTGTAAAACATTGTGTTACACAAACAGTCACAGATATTGTATTAATTATTAAGTAACACATATCTTTTAATTAAAGAACCAAAAATAACCAACTAAAAAAATAACAAAAAAAACCACACCAAAAAACAGTAAACAGAAAGAAGTCAAGGGGTCTAGAAAGTGCCCATGGAATATAATGCCACTTGGAATCTGTTACAAGAAGAGCCTTACAATTTATTTTGAAATTAAAACTCCTTTTATGCTTATTAAGGGAGGGGGGGTAGCAAGGAGACCTCAGATCAGAATATGTGTATTTAAACAAAGTATTGGGTTTTGTTGTGGGGCAAATCCAAGAGAGGCCTATTTTTCTCATTCTGGTTTTCATATTAAAAAAAAATGTTCCAAGAACAACTATTCTCATGAGGTTTTGGCTCAAGATGGCAGGAATTTTAGGAAAAAACAGATGATCTCACAAGACCTCCGACATCCAAAGCAGAAAAAAATATCACAAGTCAGTTTATGCCACATGCCACTACTCAGGGCCAAAAATCTGCTGAGAACAGTCTAAAGAAATGTTGGGCCATTGAACCAAAAATAAAAAAATCTGAGTTTTTTTACTCTTAGGCTTAAAGTCTAAATACAAATCTGACCACAAGATGAATATGGTCTCCTTAGAGTAAGTCTCACATATGTCATCAATGACCGAGTCTCACATCTATTGTTGATGACCTACTGGCTGAAAAATAAGCATTCAAGGAAAAAATATAGCAAGGGGAGGATCCTATTACAAAGAGGTTAGTATATTTCCATATCCCAATTTTTTAGGATCCAATTACAAATGATGGCACAAAGTACCCAGATGTTTATTGTGACAAGATGTGTGGGGAAGGAAGAGGGCAGAAGACAGTTTCATTGTAGATATGTAGTCTGGTGGAACTGATTTTGAACAGCAATTTTTTCCAGCTTAGGAAACTACTGTCTTCAGTTCTGTGGTCAGCAAAGGCTGATAGGGTTCACAACCACCATTTAATTTACACACACTAGATATCATGCACACAGTTGTATATGGATTCAGTTTGAACTGTCTGAATATTTACAAGTCTATTTTGAAAAATAAAGGACTTGACATGGACTTGACATTGAATAAAATCAGTTTGGTGGATCTAAAAATTATATAATGCTATAAGAGGCTTTCAGCACCATGTTCTCTGGACCAGAACCTTGATAGGTGCAAGATGGTATATACCCATTTTATTTCAGTGTCTATTTTATGTCAGCTTTGAGTCTGATCTTATATATTTATCATACACAATCATATTCTCTGATTTTCTTAAAATAACTTGAGAAATGTTGTCAGTTTTGGAAGAGGATTTTCTGTAACATTTTGAAATTTTACTAAAATGAGAAAAGAGAACACAGAATACTTTTTGCCAGATTTTTAAGCTATGAGTCAAGAGAGGGGATCATAGAATAAAATAATATACCAACTCATGAGTGCAAAACAAATATTTATTACATGCTTCACTGTAGCCTTGTAGAATGAAAGTGGGATTAATAAAATGCATGCAGAAGAGTGTGCAAACTGTTGCATCCTCTGAATTCATTGAATATGACGTGAAAAAGTTGTTTGGATGCTTTATTATGTGTGATATCCTATAAAAAATGCTAGTCTGGAAGTAAAAGCGGCCAGAGATAAAGATGAGCATGATGGGGTTGACAGTCCAATTAAACTTGAAAACCTCTTTTTATGTTACACATTAAAAATCATGTTCGAACCAATAAACAGAATGAATAAACATAGTATTATTGTATGTGTATTATGCATCTATGAAAGTAGAACACAAGACTTCTACTATAGTGTTTCAGTGGTGTTGAGTTGTTATAGGACATAGGACTGTATTGCAGGAGAGGTTTGGGATAAAGTAACCTTTAGGTTGACACATACCCTTAAATAAGTCAGCAGACTCTGTAATTTTCTCAATTCTGCCTTATTAGGAGGACTTCATTCTCTTAAATATATTACAAAAGAAAAAGAGATTAAGATGAAGAAAGGTCAGTAAAGAACAAATAGATCCCTCCAGTAATTGAAGGAAAAAACCCTCATTTGATCCCCTGGGTAGCACTGAGTTTCAACCCCGTGTTTTCTGGTCCGCTTTTTCTCTTGTGACTTGTGCTGAGCTGATTCACCGTCTCTCAGGAGGTGCTTGGTCCATGCATCTTTCCTGTAACACCCTGGTTATTGCCACTGTTCCTCCAGGAGGATTTGAAAGGGCAGTCTGGGAAAAACCTGGGCTGAAATTCTTACATGACTGAATTAAACAGGGAACCAACCAACAGGACATAGCCAAAATAACATGCAAAGTTATATCCCTCTGAATTGTTTCAGGTGGGTTGAAGTCAGCATGTGAGATACCCAGCTGGAAAAACTCATGGTTTTGCAGATTAATCCATGCACCAAACAAGATACCTACTTCCATATTATTCACATGAAGAAACAGATTCCTCTGACTCTAACTCTGATTATAATTGCAACATCTTCTTGCTCCAGTGGCATAAAGCATAGTCAATGATTTCTTTATATAGCACAGTACAATTTTTCAGCCAACCTAAGGTGAGACACAAGAAGAGAAAATTTAGATTATTTTCTAGCTGTGAATGTCTTTCGTGCAGCAAGATGAGAGTAATTTCATTCTCCCTCTGCTCTGCCAACGCTGCCCTGAGATGCCAAACACCAGAAGTTTCAGAAGGGAGGCAGAATATGATATATAGCCAGGTGTCTCTGTGTTATTACCTTTTTGACCCACTTTGGATGGGTGGGGTATTTTTTAAAATGGGGTAGCAAAAAGGCAATATAAATGAGCTGATTTGCACATAGAGTTAATGGATTAATGAAGTCAAATTTTACACCTATTCTTCATATGTTATTCTTGGAAAATATATTTCTCCCTAGTGAAAAATATTACTAAAACAATTTTTTTTTTATTTACAATTTTCCTATGAAATTCTTCTGTCAGTATCCAAACTACCCTTTGTCTTTCAGCAGAAAGGGAAATTTTAAACAAAGAAGCAATCTTAAAAAAAATAAATTTACCATTCATCAGAAATCCACTATCCAAAATAAAAAATCCCCAAATATTGTGTTGACTCTTGGCTGACTGCAGTTTTCAGCTGTTATATGTCTACCATCATTAATGGTTTTGTTATTATTAGCCCTGGTTGTTTCAGACAAGCAAACATTTCCTAAAGCAACATTATAGAACAATATTTCATTAAATTAAAATCACTAAAATCTCTTAAAATACATCCTATAATGGGAAAATATGAAAGAAATTGAGCACTGGAAAGGCTCACACTGAATTTTAAAGCCCATCTGACTGTTGTGTGACATATAAGCACATTGTGTTGTATGCAGCATTTTTACCCTACACAGTGGTTTAAAAATATTGTGTTTTAGCTTTTTTCTTCCATTAAAAATTTCATACAAAGTCATGCACGTTAATTGAAGCGGATGTGAGTGAAATGCAACCCTTGGATTTTATTATGTGAATTTAATTCAGGAAAATGAGGAGGGGGCAGGGGGGAAAAGGCGCCTCAACAAATTGCTGTGGATTTATTTTCTTCATTTATATTAGGTTACCCAGTATGAAAAGGTGCCCAATGGATGTTAGATATAATAGCTAGAGAGTTTAATATGATTTCTGCTGCAAGAAAAACTGGACTAGATAAAAAAATCCATATCTTAATGATAGGTAAATAATCCTTTAGTATCTCAGATGTACATGCTACAGGCAGCAACTCTGTGTTCATGAAAACTCTTTTATTCTTGTATGCCATTACTGCAGAGATATTGCTATACTGGTTGATATATTCCTACACTGATAAATAGACTGCATAAACAATATGCCCCCCCCATAAGCAAGATAATGCTAGTACAGTCTAGCAATAATAGCTCCCCTGCAGGAGGCTAGATTTTTCCCTTTTTCTAAATGTTAACAAGAACAGTTCTAAGGTTATCCGCGTAATGAAAAACAGGGGTAAAATAAGTGCGGTGCATGGAAGTCTCTTTCCCTCATCTCTTCTACCTCAGGTGATAATGTTGCAGATTTCCTTATCCCCATGTACTCTGCTGGCATGTGTGTGTTCGTGCGTCTCTGCGCATGTGTACAAGATATTTTCCTATTTAATAAATAAATGTGTGCACTTCCCCAGTGTCAATAAAGTTTTAGCCGCCTGTGAGATCCCTGTATATATTGGATAGCTACTTCATTTCAAAGATTCTGATGAAGTCCCTAATCCACGGGAATGTAGCACAAGTCCCTGCATGAGGTACTGTAGGGTAAGCTGCTAAGAATCACTTGCAGCTCTGCATGGAGCCACATAGTTCTCTTTGATAAGTTGCCCGACCTGAGAAAGCTGAAAATATGTCCATTATTGTGAAGGCTGTTGAAAGAGTATTGGATTATTAGTCTGGCTAGTGACAAGATCTTGGAGACTGATTTAGGTAACGCACATTGTTGATCATGCTTTTAAAAAAGAAGTCTCTTAGTTTTCAAGTAACTAAAAGACCGATTTTTAAATGGTAGACTTTTAGCAGCAAAATTTATAACTGCTTCATAATAGTTGTATTATTTTCACAGGATCTAGACAAAAGACACAATATGCTGGTGTTAAGAGTACTGCATACACAGCTTCTGTCTGTTCACACACACAGGTGCACCAAGGTAGCCCTGGTTTAGGGATACTTCCACTCTCTGTAAGCTGATGAAGAGACAGTTAAAGCCACTGCCATTGTTTTGTTCTACCTTTCTTTGTTCTGGAGGAAATGAGGTAGAAAAGCACAGTCCCATATGCAACTCTCACACCAGTTTACATGGCTGTATGAATGAGTGGCCAGGCAGAGGACAGTGATGCTTTGTACCTGGACTGTGCACTGGGCTTTGCACACCTGTGTTTCTGCCTGAAGGCCCTGGTTTTGCTGTGCTGTGCACCCCAGTGCCCACCCTGCCTCTCGCTGCTGTCCCTGTGCTGAGCGGTCCCAGGGCTCGCTGTCACCTCGTTTCACGCCGTGCAGGTGGCCCCTAGGTCAAGGCTTCCCTGAGCTTTGAGGCAGGTCCAATACAGAGTGTAGCCACATCTCATCAGGCTCTGAGATCAGTAAAATTCCACCATGTGGGAAAATTATTTTTTCCTGCTGCATAGGGTCTCACATTTCGTCATGAATCAAGCAGAAGGAGGAAGAGGAAGGAAGGAAGCAGAAAGCTGGTCCAGAAAACAGCCACTGATGTGGGTATTGCTTTGGAAATGTTTTGCCTTGGAAGTGCCCACATTGTTATCCATCTTCCTCTCCTCTCACAGAAACCACAATAACAAAAATAACAATGCATTTGCTTAGAGGTTTTTAAGGAAATGAATCTTGTTTTCCTTAAGTATGCTCTATTTTCTGCTTATAAAGGCATAGAGGTTGAGAGGAAGAATGTAGGCATATGAGTAGTTTAAGTATCATCATTCACAACACAATGTAAATCCATTTTTATAATTTCTGTCATATAAAGACTAACCCAAAAGTCTTTACTGTGTTAAATAAAACATTTACTGAAGAATAAAAAAAAGCATTAATAATAACAAGATGGAGGTAACGTTCAAAAAGTCAAAAGACAAAGCATTTTAATTTTTATTTTCAGGTTATGTATGGAAAATTATGGGTATTCAGGTAGACAGAGGAATGGCTGTCTGTTCTAAATGACTGCAGGTTGGAGGAGGAGAATGTTTTTCACCCAGGAATGGGAAATACACCAGTATCAGATAATACTTAAGAAAAAAGACCTAGAAGAAGACAAAGGGACAAGTGGAAAAACAGGGACAAGAATTCATTCAAACCTAATGAAATTCTACTCAGTGGAAACAAGTTTTCACCTCTGAGGTTAGAAGCCAAAACATTTGGATGGACATAGTATGTAATGCAAACCATGCTTTCACATAAAATTCCAATAATTTTTCATGAGAAATACAAACCTCAGTCTGAGTTTGCCATAAAATGTAACCAGATTCTTAAAATTTTCATTCAGATAAATCTAAGTGCCTTCTGTGCATCTAATTTTCCTGGAAAACAAGTTATAGAGGGTCTGAAATCCGTGCTCAAATGGTTCTACAACTACTAAACTTCAGAGGCACAATTGTCCTGTTCTCCTATTAATCAGGTTTTGACAACACTACCCCTTTTGAAATATTAACACTGTGTACAAAAAAAAGGTATTCTACCTCACAAAGAAGGTTAAGAATTCAAAACTAGTTCTAACTTTGAGGAAAAATTAAGTTGTTGTCAAACTCTCCATGAAGTTAAATAATTAAAAAATAATAATTTCAGGGCATTCACATTGTAGTGTTTGCTTAATTTTTAATGTTGATACATTAATTATCTGAATTTTTAAAAGATGGGTTTCTTTTCAAGTGACAAGTCCAACTGTTTAATTCCAAAAATGTAGAAATGGGATTTTTGGCATAATCAGAAAAGTTTCCTGGTTTATCCCTTAAATGAAATTATTGCAAAACCTGCCCAATTTCAAAAAGTTTTTCAAATTCAGAAAGAATATTAAATTTTCAAAACAGCATAGGTCTGTGGAATTATCTTTAGTCTCCTATGAGCCAATGGTGTATTTCTAAATATTAATATTAATTCAGAAATCAACAGAAAATCAGATCTGGCTGTAATTTTTGTATCTTTTGCCAATTTTCCTACTTTTGCTTTTTCTGGTGATTTTGCACTCCTTACTTCTTGGCAGCAGCAGTGGTGGTGAGATGACTTTTAGGAGAACAAAGTCTAAAAAACTGCCCGAAAAGGAGACATGATCAAATAAAATGCAATTCAAAAAATCCAGAAATTTTGGAAATGGAGTGATCACAACCACTAACACTGAGATGAAATGAGTGGTAGTGAAAAGGAGGAAAAACTTGCCAAAATTACTCCCATTTAAATCCTGAAGTCACGGAAAACCGAAATAAAGAGACAAGAGGAGAATTTGAAATAATGAAATGTGAAAAAATAGAAAAGAAAACTTCTGAATCCAAGTGAAAACAATGAAAGTGAACGGGATGACAGAAAGTGCAGGGAAATGGACCAAAGTTTGTCCAAGTAATCCTCAATTCCAAATTTTCTAATTTTTTTCNGTTTGTAAGACTTTGTTCTGGGATTTCAAGATTTCCTTCCCTTTCCTGAAAGGAAAAATTTCCTTTCAGGAAAGAAAATGAAATCTTGCAATTTTAATGAGGATTCATTGGGCAACCTTTGGTCCCTTTCCCTGCACTTCTTCTCATCCCATTCACTTTTATTGTTTTCACTTGGTTTCAGAATTTTTCCTTTCTTTTTATTTACATTTCAGTTCTTCAAATTCTTCTCCTGTCTCTTTATTTACCTTTCTTCCCTGATGTCAGGATTTTTATTGGAGTGGTTTTGGCAAGTTTTGGTCCTTTTCACTGTCCTTCATCTCATCTCAGTCCATTTGGTTGTAATCACTCAATTTCCAATTTTCTCATTTTTTTTTCAATTACAATGTTTTTGATCATATCTCCTTTCTAGAGAATTTGTTAGACTTTGATCTTTGATCTCAAGATTTCATTTACTGTTGTAGGGCCATATCAGGACACTTTTGCATTTGGTAGCTACTGCTCAGCCCAGTGGGTTTTTGGCATCCTCACTGCTTTAGTGCTGGTGGGAAAGCTGAGTCAGGTGTGTGTAGTTCACTGAAGTTGAAACAGATGTGGGATTTTGGGAAGGGTCTTGGGGATCTCTCTTCCCCCCTTCATTACAGGCATTAAAAAACCTCAGATGAAATTCTTTCTTGGGTATTTAAGTGGAACTTTTTTCAGAGGTGGTAAAACTCAAGGTAGGATACAGACCAATGTTTCTAATATTTTTTGTGTATCTTCTGCATCTGTCTTCTTCCTTAGTGCTTAGTGCTTTCCTGGTGGCCAGTAGGAGCTGAGGGTGGCCAGAGGCATTAGGACTGACTACTATGGCTCATCTGATGAGAAATGCCTTCATTCACACAGAAAACTCTGAAGTCCCATGGCTCACCAGAGGCCATGTCACTCTGCACTGAGAAGACTGTAAAACAACCATCCCAAAACCAGTATGACTATCCTCCACAGTCATTTGCAGCAGTTGTTGTCTGTTTCTTCTGTTCTTTTTTTTTTTCTCCTCTTCCTTAAGTTTTTGGTTCACTTAGAACCTTCCACATCAGAAAGATCAGGTTTGTGTTTTTCAAACTCAAAGCCAGCATATGGGTTTTAGGATATACAAAATATTGCAAATTGGAAGAGGACAATAAGGAAGTGTGAGGTGGTGATGACAGTGACAGGGATAGATTCATTAAGAGGTACAAAAGGTAAAAAAGTCAGAAGTTTTTTAAGTTCTTGATAAATAACAGTATTTTTACTATATTCTGGAAGGAAATATCACTTAATATTCATGATTTTTAAACAATTAATTGCATTACATGAGTTATCTCTTTGCAGTATTTTCATAGTACTATGCTTTTCCATTTTACAGGAAATGAACATCTGCAAAACTTTCTCTTGCAACAAAAATAAAGTGCCATTGGAGCTCAAAGTAGCATGTAAAATCTTTTTCTTTATACACTAGAAAAAAAAAAAAGATGTAACTATCATATAATACAAATTATCTTCTAGAGCAGTGATGAATAAAATGCAAGAGTAAAACTATATATTGCTGGGAATCTACAACTTCAAGTGGCAGAGATCCTGGAAGAAAAATTGATGCAGAACTCCCCAAATTTCAAGCCCTGAATAAACTGAGAAACATTATATTCTGGAACTGCTGACTTTGCAACTGAGTGGCCACAAATCGAGAGAAACTCGACCTCCTACACTGGTTCTGTTATTGTCCTTCAATACATCGTTACTGAAAAGAGAAGTTACATAGGAACTAAGATTCTAGTCACCCACTGCCAGTAGCACACATCATTCAGAAATTTCAATTGCAAGACCGTGTATTCTTGGAATCTGGAAAAAGATGATACATCAGAATGAATAAATGCAGAAAAAGAATTGTTTAAATTAGATCATTAAGTTACACATAGTATATTACAATATTCACAAGTACTTAACAACCATGCATTTATGTGAATTGTTAAATGTTGTATATATTCCTGATACACTCTTGTTAGCATTTGAACATTCCTGGGCTCTTGGACCTGCTGCCCTCAATTACTTCAACAAGGAATAGCTCTTCCTTGGCTCTGTTACCACTTCCACCTGCTGGAAAGGAGGGAATAAAATGTCACTGTACAGGTAAATGGGAGTCCTGAGATGTTTTCACTTACTGAAGGATAGAAAACATCAGAAATCTCTCCCTCTTGAAAGCAATAGAGAACAGAGCTATTGAAATTATCAGGTGTTGAGACATTTAAGTTCTATAACCAGAAAGCTCATGTTTCATTTTGGCAGAGCTGCCTGGTGCAGTGACAACATGGCTCCAGTCAGTAACTTCTGGGTTTTTCTCTTTCCATCTCTGGCTCACTAGTTGGCCTTGGAAAAAGCTTTCTATCAGGTTTGGGAAAACTTCTGTCCCAATTTCCTCACCTGTAAAACAGCCTAGGCTGATAAACACTTCTCCAAGGCAGCTCACTGGGCTTTGTGGGATTCTCTGGATGTTGCTTGTAAATGTAAATGAGTTCTGTGAATGTCAAAAGTTCTTACATTATAATGTCATGACTTTACGTACAGTTCGGGAACTTTATACACAGATCCCAGGGCAGATGTCATCCTGGGAAATAGAAGGGCTGGAGTAAATATTGGAGCAAAGAGAAAAGGATGCTTGAATGGAAAAAAGAAAATTACTTGTGGGGGAGACAGCACCATGAGAATTTCTGCTATCTGCAGTCTTACCCAAAATAATCATCTGTGCTGCCATTCCAGCTAGAAACAGGTTACAACTTCATATAAGCAAGCACTCACAGAATTGGAGCTAGAAGAAAACAGGAAATAACACACTTTTTTTTTTTTTTTTTTTTTTTTTTTTTTTTTTTTTTTTTTTCCCCCCCCGTTTTATATTTTTTTTTTTTTTTTTTTTTT
>WEIU01011671.1:1524-14602 GCA_013389925.1 Aegithalos caudatus | reverse complement strand
TAGGGTCCTGTGTGGGAGTCCTCCAAGAAAAAAATCCCCTTTACAGTCTGTTTCATCTGAGTCATTTCTCTTTTGAATCATGAGGTTGATTACACTTGCCTTCGGCACTTTACTAACCCATGATAAAGATGTAGCTTGAAATCCCCTCAGCACTTCTCTGGCTGATTTTATTGAGCATATGGGGGTAGACAAAATCCTAACCTGCACAAATATATTCTTTTTTGAGGAGTTAGACACCTACCCCCTCTAGAATTGAGAGGATGCTGCCAGACTGTGTCTGTCCCCTCTGAATATGGTGTAATTTTCCACAAGTCCCTCCCACCTTGGAAATGATTTTGTAATGCCTAAAATAGACTGCTGCCTGGCCTACCTGTGAGGGGAAATGGAGCTGAGAGGGTAGAGACTGAAAATAGTTATGTGTTTTGTCTGTTGTGGTGAGTTTAATTTTAGTGAACCAGCACCATCAGCCAAGTTTCTCATTGTTGCTTTCTAGGTGTTCTAATCTCTGCTTGCTTATTTATGGAACAGCTCTCCACATTTACCTGGGTTCACGAGGTAAAGAAGAGAGAAAATTTATAAAGCTGGAGTGTTCCCATAGATTAGCTATGGGAGAACTGCAAATTTTTTTTTCTTTGATGAAAATAAAGGTCCATTTGAAAAGCAGTCTCTGTAACAGTGAGGTGTGCACAGTAGATGGAAATTTTTGATGGTTTCAGTGGGAATTAGGCACCTCTTAAAACTGCATTCATAAAACTGTAATCAGCTAAAACTGCATAGGATGTACACTTAACCTTGGAAATTTCCCTTTATATACATCACCTGAGGAAAGGATTAATCTTGAATTTGAGACATGTGCCTCTCTCATCTGTAACCATGAGGATAATGTTTAATATCCAAGAAGGAATTGAATATCTTACCATTTTAAATAAAGAATTATAAAATGTTCTAACAAATATCTTCTGCTTTGCTAAAATAAAATGTGGTTCTTATGGAAAAGAATTGAAATGAAACCAGATCAAGAATAAGTATTTCAGATGTGGCAGTGAGCAGAGCATGCAAATACTCTGGGATGTGACAAGAGAGCTGCATGATCTTATAGCAGTAGGTTCATGGTGCTGACAGCTCCAGTTGAGGTTGTTAAACAGTCTCCAGTGGAAATCTGGTTTTCTTTTCTCACAGCTTTTTTCTTTTTCCTCTTTCAGGTAAAATTTTTCAAGTCTATTTGAAATCTTGCATTTAAATAGAATTAAGAGTAAAAATGAAATGGCAAAAGATAAGCATGTATCCACTGAAGCATTAGCATCCGTGAGGTTGTCATGATTGGAAGGGCTTTTAAAAATCCAGTGCACCCAGCCCCACAACTTGTCTTGGTCCTCTACTATTTTAGGCTGTGGGCCCAGATCAGGATCCAAGTCTTAGAGAACAAGTTTTAGGCCAGGAAGATAGTTATTCTCCTTACAATTGTATTATCTTCTGCTCTGTAGTAAGGCCATCCCAAAATCCTTGAAAGGGAAAGACCACAAATAGAAACTTCTATCAGGAGCTGATACCCACGATTCAGCATGTTATACATGTAAAATATCAACTTCTTTAAAAATCCGTCACAGAGATGGACCTGAGCTATAGGTTACATTAAATATAGAAGCAGAAAGAGCAGCGCTCCTGCAGCTCTGACCCTCAGATTTATCTGAAAATCTACTCTGAGCTCAGCACTATGGAAGTTGGTCAATGAATCTGATTGTGTTATTTTACCACCTATCCTGACTAGAGCAGTGGACTCTTCAGCAGCCAGGAGGGTCCCAGAAAAACTTTTCTGTATTTCTGCATTTGATTTCCTCAAATCCCTCTTCAGAGTACAGAGTTCATGGTTCTTCTGCTTCTGCAGAGGCTTCTAATAAATCTAATATCAATGACTGTTTCAGAGGGCATGAAGCAAATTCATTTTCGTATAGAATCAAAGGGGAATATTATAAAATGTTGAAAATACGTAACTGAAAGGGAATTCTTGATCTTATTAGACCTCCTAATTTGGTAGATTTTTAGACCATTTGGGAGAGACAAATAAAAGGATTATCTTGTTTTAGGGCTTTTCTTCTCTGCATAACTTTTATCTTTTGATGGCCTTTGTTATTTATGCTGCATTGACTTTAATTCTCAGGCTTATTGAAGTTGTGATATTTGTTTCCAAGTGTCATTTTAGGAATAATACTAGATGTTTTCCTCTCAATGGGGCTTTTCTTGATCATCTGTAGGCAAAGAAAGCCTGGTACATTATTCTGTTCTCTCACATTTAATTTATGTCTTTCATTTGTGGCTGGGGTACAGTACTGTGATATACAAATGTGTATGCACTTGACATATGATGCTAACACTATTTAGGTGTTCCTGATGGAGAGATGAATGTCATCTTTACTTGTTTGAAGTGTTTGGGTACTTTGTTTTGTTTGGGCACGTTTTTGTTGATTTATTTTTGTGGGGTTTTTAAGATGGAGATCACTAACACCAATTGAGGTGTTCCAAATACAGCAGACATAAGTAAAAAGAGGTAGTATGGTCAGGAATTTAGGCAACTCACTAAACTTCTGCATGAACATTTCAACTCTTTCTATGTTACATGTGAATGAAATCAACTATTTGATCACTAAAGTCTATTGTTCATTAGTATTTTCAAATATCTTTGAGACCCTTGAAACTAAAGTGAATTTTTACAGATAGGTAGGTGCATGCTATTACCAGATTCTTGTGGCAGGAGCAAACTCACATAACTCATCCCAAACATGCAAGGTTCTAGTCTTTCTCAGATTTTAAGCTAAGCAGAAAAAAAAAAAAAAAAAAAAAAAAGTTAACACGTTATAAAATCTGGGACTAAGTGCCTTGTTAGCATGTAAAAAAATCAGTTAAATATCTCTTTGTGGTTTGGGGTTTGGGAGGTGTTGTTTTGTTGTTGTTTTTTTGTATTTTAGAGTTTATATAGTGTGGAGAAAAACTGAATATTAGAATCTCATGAACCCTTGTCTTTGCATTGCAATAGCATAACTATGCTCTGGAAACCACAGCACTGCAAACCTGGAATAACATGAAGAAAATATTTAATGTATTTTTAGATACCTTTTAATATTACTCCATAATTAAAGTAATTTGTAGGACGTTATTACATTGTTTTTTTGTTCTGATTTTTGATGACTTTTGAAAAGAACCACAAATAACAGAAAAATAACACCATGTTAATTAACTGCATAAATTCAGAGTGAATTTAATGGCATTGTTTGCATTACTAATGCAAGCAGAATTTGGCCCTTAGGAAGTTATTTCATATGGAAGTTACATGTTTGTCTCTGAAGTACCAATACCAGCTGCCAGATTCTTATGGATGGTTGGCAGGAGATTTCTGTCCTCTTGAAACCATGGAAAGAGGGATTGCACCAATGACCTTGAGAGTGGAAAAAAAAGGCAGAAAAAAAAGACCAGGAAAGAGAGATTAGGCCCAATACAGTAATCAAAAAAATGAGAGACTAGAAGGATAAGGAAGGTTCAAACCAGTTAAATAAAATCTAGGGCTGAAGGTAACAGCAGAAACCAAAGCCCAGGTTAAGTCACCATTCCTCACATCTCTGCTCTCTTCCTAACATCAGTTAAAATTAAAACAATAGTGAAGTTGATTTCCATAAGTGCTGTTTTATCTTTGGACACAAAGCTCTCTGGCCTGAATTTTAGATGACTCCTAAATTTGTACCTATATTCTCAATTCCTTGTGACTCTTTCAGGCCATAATAGTGTGTGAGGGGTCCTTCAAAAGAGAGAGCAAGAGCAGTTGTCACCTCATCTGCTTCCTCTTGTAACTGAGAAAGTCAGCTCTATCTATTCAATATTGAGTTCTACTCTAATTTGTAACAGGATAAATGGACAGAAGAAAAATAATTTGTTGTACATTCGGGAGATATTTTAGAGTTCTGGTTCTAGAGCATAGAAGGAATGAGTATTATTTTCAATGTTCTAAATTGAGAGCCTTAATGCTCAGCTTGCCTTCAGCTTGCCTAGGCACTGCAATCATTGTAATGATTCCTCAATCTTTGTGATAGATCTACACAGTCACAATCCCAAAGAATTAATTAAAAATTCAAATAAGTTTTCCAAAAATATTTTTCTTATTTCTCCTTGTTGTATATTTTCTTGTTTGTGCAGCACTGTAAATGCTGTATCTTGAACAGGTACTCCAGGTGTAATCTTTATTGAAGGAAATGTGATACTTTTAGAACAATATCTAGCTAAAGATTTTGAAGTCTTTTGGTAACATTAATTAAATAAATCTCTCAACAACTCACTCACAGTACTATTATCAGTCCCACCTTTTAGTGGAGTAAATTGGGCCTGTCTTGTCCAACCTCAGATACCACAGCATTGAAAGGAATGAGTGAAGAATAATGCCAGACTTTGTCATGCCTTTCAACACTTCAACTTACTTATTTTTAACTATTCTTTTGTCACTGTGCCATACAGAAATCCTCAGGCCAAGAAGGCTTGAGGGGATCTTTGCTTTTAATATAGTGGAAATTAAAAAAAAAAAAAAAAAAAAAAAAAAAAAAAAAAAAAAAAAAAAAAAAAAAAAAAAAACCACTACAATTTGAGAATAAATATTTTGAGGCCAATATGCAAGCATTTCTAATAGAAATGCAATTTCACAAAAATTGTCCATCAAGTTCTCATTCCCTAAGGAAAGAAAGAGTTCCTCATAAGCTTTCTGTGTCCATGTTTTTCCTTAACATTTTAGAACAGAAACTGTTTGGGGGTATCTCTAGAATCTGTGAGCACCCTTGGCCAGACCTAATCAGGGGAAATCTTCACATTTAAGGTGAGTGGGTGGCTACATTCTTGAGACATGGATGTCCTAGCAAGTATTAGTCAGCTGCTGATTTTTGGGAACTGTCAGAACAGCTTATTTTCCTTACTCCAGCCTGTGTGAAACCTCTGAAAATTAGTGGACCAAATGAAACAGGTCTGTGGACCCCTCAGGTGGAACAAGATGTTTGCTAACTTAATAGCTTGAGAACTAATTTACCCAGATGTATGTAACAACTGTAGAATACGACCAGCAACTTCACAGAAATGCAATTTACTGCTCTTCCCCTTCTCACATCGTCAGTACAGGTCTCCCCTCTGTGATCTGGTATGTACACATCTAAGGGTATGAATTGTGAGTATGTGTTGAAAGCAAATATTAAATATATTCATTTTTGATACTAAGATGACAAATTAAAAAAGAAACCATTTTAGAGGAGTGATCATCAATGATACCAATGTAATTCTTTGCTTAATTTCTGAAGTCTACAGAACTTTTCAAGCTTTTTTCCTATTCTTAAAATATAATATCTTTTTCCTGCTATATGACCATCTCATTCCCCAAAAGGTGTTTTTATCTTGCTAAGTCAATCCCTAAAAAATCAACCCACTTCCTCAACCCATACTACAGCTTTTTCTGGTCAAAATTTTTGGTTAGAGAAGCTTTTTAAGAAGAAACAGAAAAATAGCACTGTAGCCTCATACTTTCACCAAGCATCTTTTCTACAGGGAATGACAGAAATATTTCCACTCAATATCTTCACAGGTGAAGTGATATATATATCCTGGTCATTATTGCTCTCCAAATAAGATGAAGGATGCTTCTTACTGATAAAATAAAAATAAAAATAAAAATCCAACAACAAAGAGACAGACACAAAAACAACAACAAAAACCTACAAACCCACCCCCAAAGAATAACTAAAAGGGCTTCTACATGTATGCTAATCAGAAAATGAAGGTAAAGAAGGTGTATCCTCTCCAATAAAAAATGCTGGAAAATTGGTAACAATGGATGAGGAGAGGGCTGAGGTACTCAACAACTTTTTTATCCATCTTTAAAAGCAATCTCTTTTCTCACACCTCTCAAGTGGATGGAGAGCAGGATAGGGCCTGGGGAGAAAAGTGTTTCCCAATGTAAATGGCTCATGACCACCCAAGGAAATTTAATGTATGTAAGTCTGTGGGACCCAATAATATCCATCCCAAAATTCTGAGGGAATGACTGATGTAGCTGCCAAGGCACTCTCCACAATATTTGAAAAGTCATGGTAGTCAAGTGAAATCCAGGGTAATTGGACTTTGTGCCCATCTTTAAAAAGGATAGGAAAGGGGGAACCTGGAAATAGGGGGAACCTGTCAGCCTCACCTCTGCACCTGGGAAGATCACAGAACACATCCTCCCAGACACTCTGCTACGGCACATAAAGGGCAGGGAGATGATTTGGAACAGCCAGCAGAGCTTTACCAAGGGCAAGTCCTGCCTCATCAGCCTGTGGCCTCCTGTGGTGGAGCAGCTGCATCGGTGGGTAAGGGAAGAGTCACAGATGTAATTTATCTGGACTTCTGACATGGCCCCCACAACATCCTTCTCTCTAAATTGGAGAGAGATGGATTTCATGAATAGGCTGTTAGATGGATAAGAAATTGGCTGGACAGTCTGATCCAGAAGATGGATAAGAAATTGGCTGGACAGTCTGATCCAGAGGGTCATGGCCAAAGGCTCAGTGTCCCGATGCATCACAGTGACAAGTGGTGTCCCTCAGAGATCTGTACTGGGACTTGTGTTATTTAATATCTTAATTAATGACATGGATGGAGGAATCAAGGGCACCCTCTGCAGATTTGCAGATGGCACCAAACAGAGTGGTGTGGTTGACACACATGAAGCACAGGGTGTCATCCAGGGAGACCTGGACAAGCTTGAGCCATGGGCCCATGGGAATCTCATGAGGTTTAACAAGATCAAGATCAAGGTGCTGCACCTGGGTCAGGGCAACCCCTGGTATCAACACAGGGTGGGGGATGAGAAGATGGAGAACAGCCCTGCTGAAAGGACTTGGGGATGCTGGTAAATGAGAGGCTGGACACAAGACAGCAAAATGTGCTTGGAGCCAATTGTGTCCTGGGCTGCATCCAAAGTGTGACCAGCAAGGTGAGGGAGGGGATTCTGCCCCACTCTTCTGCTCTCACGTGACTCTGATTTGGTCCCCAGCAAAGGAAGGACACAGACCTGATGGAGAAAGCCCAGAGGAGAGACACAAAGGTGTTTAGAGGAATGGAACACTTCTCCTAAAAGAAAAGGCAGAGAGAATTTGAATTGATGAGGCTGGACAAGAAGAGTCTTCAGGGTGACCAAATTATGGCCTTCCAGCACCTGAAGGGAGCCTATAAGAATGATGGAGAGAGACTATTTGCAATAACATATAGTGACAGGACAAAGGAGAACAGCTTCAAACTGAAAGAGAGTAGGTTTTAACTAGATGTAAGGAAAAAATTCTTTACTGTGAGGATAGTGAATCATTGGAACACTGTCCACAGAAGTTTTGGATTCTCCATCCCTGGGAGTGTTCAATGTCAGGGTGGATGGGGCTTTGAACAACTATCTAGAGAAAGGTTTCCCTGATCATGGCAGGGGTGTTGAAACTAGGTGATCTTTAAGGTCCCTTCAAACCCATGCAATTCTGATTCTGTGATATTTTTAGAACTTTTGGATTCCAACTGAATGAACAGTGATTCAAAACATGAAGAGATGCTAGTTCAAGCTTTGCAAGAACTAAGTATACAGGATGCTGGATCCTCAGCTGCATCCACTCTAACTGTAATGTTTGTGCACTTTCCTATAAACCTGAGTATTTAAACTATAGCTTTATATACTATGGCTTAAACTATAGTATATAAACTATATCTCAGAGTCCTCCAAACAAACTCTCCTCACAAAAATGCCTACAGACCACTGCTTTGTCTCCTGGGTTCCTCAATTTTGCTGATTTATATTTTGTTTTTTACTTAATACATCAGATTCCTGGATCACCATCTAGACATATCCACACAGTCTACCATCATTTCCCCAAAGGCTGAGAATAAGGATATGTCCACCAACTCTAATGAAGAATGAGATATACGAGAGTTAAACTGCTTCAGTCTAAGTCCCTCCAGTGTGCTACCAGCCTGAAAAGAAAAAAAAAGGAGAGAGAGAGAGAGACTGTTAAATTTTTCCAGTAATCTGATGAGAAGAGAGAGAGACAGACAGAGAGAGTTCACTTGGTTAATTTTCTAGCCAGCAGCTACAACAGTGCTTCTATTAGGAGATATGAAAAGAGACAAAGAGATATAATAGTTATAGATTGGCTTTGTTGGCCAGAAGAAGTTCTAACTATGCTGGAGGGATGAGGAGGTACAGAGGCGTGCTCTCAAGGGATATTTTTTTACTTTAATATAATCATTTTGGTGCATCTCTAGCTGCACATTCACTTAACACTGACTGAAAAGAAAGGTTTTAACATATCACACTGCCTGACCAGAAAGCTGAAATGAAAGCTGGAAAAATGCATTGACCTTGTGTTATTCTCCTTTGCATTGACTTTGTGAGATTCAGATTCAAATTTTGTTGACCTAATGTTCTGGTCAGAAACCTTCCTTCAACAGATACAGTTGTTTAATCTTATCTTCAGTCTGTTTTTTCCTCCCATTAGAAAAGATGGGAAAGTGCCATTTTACTTTATAGTCTGCCCATTCCATTGTCATTAGATTATTCTCAAACTTATTTGTCAAATCCCTTGTCCAAACCTTTCTTCTTGTACTACCTCATTCTGAACAAGAAACTGCACATCACTTGTCTCTTTCATTCATTCTTAAGCTGAAGTAGAACTGTCTCACAAAGAACAAGCATTTGAGTTACACATTTTCACATTTCTCATCCATGTTAAATCCAAGATCATTTTGTTCCCCCTTGCTGCCTTCCTCATCTGACTGCTTGCCTGGATAAAAATAAAAATGCCTTAAGCAAATCCTTTCATAACCTTATATATTGGGATGGTTAGACCAGAGCTCCTAACATGTGAGAACACATTTCCAGGAGTGGGTGTGTGCCTGAGAGCAAGAAACTAGACAGGACTGGGTGTCTTGCAAACAGCCCTGTTTTCATGAGCTAACTATGGTCCATTTAAAAAACAAACTAATTTGATTTTATTTCCAGGAGCATCCAACCTCTGGAGAAACAACCTCTTACAAATTTATGTGACATCCAATAATCATTGTCTCAGATATTTTTCCTTCTTGCAGATATGCACAAGGCACAGAAGGTGAGCTAATATAAATGGAAAACAGAGAATGCAAACAAAAAGGGATTTCTTTGTAGACATTGTTTTCTGAGATTTTCATATGATTTTCTGCAAGTCAGAATTTTCCTGTGCCTCGGTTTACCCAGCTATAATTTTAATTACAGTCACCTACATATTGTAACAGGAGTGAGATTCTGCTAATTAGTTAAGTATGCCAAATACCGAGGTCATCTAAACTTCATTGCTACATGCACAACTCAAAGAACTTCACAGTTACAGCCATTACAAATTTTAAATATTGTTAGGTACAGGCTCCAAATGTTGTGCATTTTTAGGGTTAGGTCTACAGAGAGATTTGGGACAAATCAATCCAATTTTTAAGTTTCAATGATCCTTAACATCTCACTCATCTGCTGCCAAAATCTGAGTCTTTAATTATATAAACAGTGTTTAACTTCTTTGCTAGGAGCAATTGAACACTTCATCCAGCATGTCAGATAACCAAGTGATTTGGGCAATGTTCTTGGATGAGGAAAAAAAAAAAGACCGTGAAAAAAACCCAAAGCCAAAAAACTTCGGTCTCTGCTCTAGATAAAAAAATATAAATATTTCAAAATTGCTCCCAGACAAGGACTTAGGTGGAAGGTGTACTTGTTTCTTTGCACAATGCCTCACAAGGAAAGCTTCACTCTGAGCCAGGTGTCCAGCTCCCTTGTGATTAAGCATCTCAAGAGTCCCCTGGTCCCTGAGAGAAGAAATCAGCTGCTTCTTGTCCAATACACACTTTGTGAGATGCCTAAAGCCTCCTGGTTTTAAAGGGTTCATCTCTAGGTTCCATACTTCTTGCATTTCATGTGTTGCCTGCGACACTGTGGACTCTGGATTTCACTAAGCTGTTAGGCACCTAAAAATAGCATGTTGCATGACCTAGGTCCTTTATGGCTCCAGCCCCCAGTTCACTACATATTCCCATGTTAAGACTAAGCTCATGCTCACGTACCTGGGCTCACTGCTAACAGCCTATGACATACAGCTGAGGTCATTCTAATTCCCTCTAGTACAAGGTAAGGGATACACATGCAGGAGGTAGTTCATTATGGTATTATAATCATGCCCTGCTTATACCCCAAAGTCATTCACTTCCATTAAAGGCCAGGAGAGCGACTGTGAACTGAATCCCGAAATGAGTAAGTAGCACTGTTTGGGAAGAAGGTCGATGAGGTCATGGCAGTATTCATGGTGATGGCAGCCCTCATGAATTCACCTATTATTTTTTATTTCATTGCCTTCCCAGAAATCTTTCTAAGCTTTAAATAATTACAACCTGTGACACTATTTGTTTAGGATTTTGTTTCATTAACCAACACACATTCCTACTCATTCCGCTATTTTCCTAAATTCAAATATTTTGAATTATCTGCGGGTTAAGCTGCTGGGCTAAGTGAGATTAACAAAACAAGTGGTTCTAGGAGAATATCAGTTTTTACCATCAATGCAGTAATGACTGCAAGAATTGTCCAGTAAAATCATTAGCATTTTCTTCTTTAACTCAGGAAAAGACATATTACATGAGTCCTGAAGGATATTGCCTGGAGGTTATGAAAGAAGAAAAGACAATCACCTGCATAAGGAAATATTAGAAGCATTTTGATACTTATCCATTTTTTGTGTGAGTGATTTGCACTGCACGAAACTTGTGCAGGAGGTGCTGGGCAGAGGCAATCCTAGTGGTTGTGTGCATCAATGGGTACTCCCAGTTGTTCCTAAATTGGGGACTAACCAGTCCCACTTCAGGTCACCATGCAGAGAGATCCACCAAAGAAAAGGCATAGTAAATCCAAACAGCTCTTACTTATTTACTCAGGTTCAGTTCAGGATATTTGACCAGGATATGAAATTGGGTAGATCACAATTCTTTTTGTTGCTTTTCAAGGCCTAGAGAAGTAAAGCAGATTTTCTGCTCTTGTTGTGAAAGACAAAGATAAGAATTTTCTAAAAGGAGATACATTTGGAAAGACTGTCCAACTTTCTACTCACACTTATTCTTCCTTCATGAGATATTCAGTAGAATAACAAGAGGAATAAAGCAAATGAAGTAATTGAAATTGCTATTGACAGTTTTTGTTGATAGTTGAAAATGGGAAAGTAAAAACCAAATATGTCACTTCCCTCCTGTAATAATACACATTTTTGAGTCACAAATCCATTTCAAATACCTTGATAGTTACAATTCAGTATTTCCCCAGGAAAAGCTAGAAGACAATTTCTACATATGGAGGCCATAAGAACATTGTACTGTTTAGCTTAACTGTCAGATCTGTAGGCAGGTAGACACCATTCATTTAAAAAAAAACCCAAAAAACAACAAAACCAAAACCAGTGACATACAGGATCTTGTAAGGGCATTACAGGGAAACATTGTGAAATGATGTAATGTGCAAGGTGAAAGAAACCTTATCCAGGGATACTGCAGGAGACCTACCAGAAAGAGTCTCAAAGATTGATTTGGCCAGTATTGATCAGATTAAGTATCCAACAGTTAAGAGATTTTTTTTTTTCAGGTTCAAGATGACACTGCAGTCGGGCCTTGTGTTAGTATATTTATTTTATATTGCATTTATTTTTTATGGCTGTAAGTGGTCAAGACCTTAATTTTATGTCTGGTGGAACCTGGTACAACACAATGTCCTAACACTATGCTTGGGCACTTGCACAGTACCATCTGTTAAACAGAAATGTTCCCTGACAGCCTGCCATTTAAGTATCAGACTAGTCCAACAATGCTTAACTCATGAATGCTGACAGTATTAACTGATATAATTAATTTGTTATTATTAATATTATTTGCTTTACTATTACTCTATCACCCTCCATTCCCAATCATAAATAGAGCCCCATTGTGCTGTGTACTGTTGAAATATTACATAAAATAACATCCAAAACTCTAGGCCGTTGCAAATGAAATAAGCAGAAATTAGATAGGCATTGAAAATACTCTAATTAGTCTCAACAAAAATGATGTGGTACTTGTTTGTCACTGAAACACCAGCATTTGCCATCAGTAAACTTTCTGATCCTACACAGTTAGGAGTAGGATATTATCAGGGTTGCTGTAATTGGAGGAAGCAAGTCCTGTTATACCAGCCAACTATTTCTGCTCCCCATGTGTACCCCATTCTTCATTTATTTAACCCAGGAGATATGAATTAGTGGGCCAAACACTAGATACAGTAGGAATGGAACTCATTAGGGCAAATTCACAAACTCCAAGGAACTCAACAAGATCCAGGCCAGTGTGCTCCTCATTTTAAATCAAAACAAACCTCAAAATGCTCCAACTTGCCTTTGTGAGAAAATAATTCTGGGTCATACAATGACACAAGTCAGAAAGTCCAGAGTGCCACCAGCCTACTACAGCATAAGTAGTAAGAGGAGCAAGTCATAACAGAAGCAAAACTGGAGCCCTTGTGTACGGTTTGATTCTTTGACATATTTTTTGTTTTGGTTTAAATCCTTGCTTTGGGACGCACAAAAACAGTTTAGCATTCTGAAATACTTTTGCTGAAAATAGAGACAGGAAAAGGGAAACTTACATCTTTAATTACTATTCCTATTGTTGGTAGAATTTATAAATTATGATATTGTTACCTGAGGGCTTGCTGACAGACTGCATCGTTTCTCCTCAGTCTGGCTCTAATCCCAGCTTCTATTTTTTTCTTTTAAATCCTGGAATGCAGACAAAAAAAAGGGTTTCCTTTCAATAAACCAACTGTCTGAACCCAGATTACTATGCTGTGTCACTAAAATAAAGGATCTAGCATTAATCTCCTCAGCTTTCAAACAACAATATAAAATTTCCTATTCCCCAGGTAATGGAATTTATTTCATTCAATGATTCTTTATGAAATCAGAGTAGATCTCAGACTGGGCTTGATACAATTGATTTTCCTGGATATTGT